>JABJVR010005285.1:0-13703 GCA_025773905.1 Chitala chitala | reverse complement strand
ATTTTTGATTATCAAAAATCGTACGACACACATAAGGGTAGCACAATTTCACAGGGTGAAGTGCATTATGGAAACATTGCAGCAAACAGCAGGGTAGCATAGATTCACAGGGTCAAGTGCATAGTGAGGAAATCCTACCACATGTAGCACAGTTAAACAGGGTGAAGTGCAGCAGGGTAGCACATTTTCTCACAGGATTTCCTCACTACGCACGTCTCCCCGTGAAACCGTGCTACCCTGCTGCGCTTCACTCCGTGTAACTGCTGCCATGCTGTTTGTGGTAGGATTTTCTCACAATGCACTTGACCCCATAAATCTATGCTACCCTGCTGTTTGCTATGATGTATTCATAATGCACTTCACCCCATGAAATTGTGCTACCCTTATGTGTGTCGTACGATTGTTGATAATCAAAAATACGCGTTTGTTCGTATGGGTAGGATTATCTGATAAGGTAGGACACATGGATGGTTACAACTATCATTCTGTGCTATGGGGTAGGACATTCTCACGGGGTAGGACAAATCGTTAGAACACCGGCTCCATTTAGAGCGCAGTTTCCCAGCGAAGACGGGCTTGTTTGTGAGTGTTACGGCAATCAGATAACTGACTGCATTTCATGAGTGTGCACACACTGTACAGACGGGGCCTCTTAAACAAAAATAAATCTTAATATATTTCTGATCATGGGGTCATAAGAACGGAAACCAATATGTCTAAGGTGAAAAGTTCACACAGGCTCATATGCAAGTTAATTTTCTGACAGTCATTAGAAATACATTAACATTCGACCAACCTCACAGGTTTGTGGGTCTTTGTACTTTGTACAAAGATGTGGGAAGTTAACAGCCTCTTTCCTAGCATTATGGGATGTATGTGTCTTCACATCTCTTTCTTTCTCTCTGTGTGTGTGTGTGTGTGTGTGTGTGTGTGTGCGCGCCCACACGCACGCACTATCAACAATATTGTTACAGATGCAAAACAGGGAAGATAACGACATGGAAATCTTTTAAGCTAAGTAGGTCGTTTCCAGGGATCCTATTTTTTAAACTCCAAAACATGTAAATAATAGGTAATGTGGAACAAATAAATTATTGGATTTAAAAAATATATAATTTTAATATGACCTGCTTGCATTGTGGTAATTTTTCTTTTCCAATATTCCATTATGTGTCTGACCTCCAGTTTGTAAACTAGTAGAGGTCTTAGTGAAAGCTCAGACTGCACACATACTATCACACAAGCATTATGAGCCCACCACGTAACCTTTCTTGATTCGTGCAGTAATTAGAGGAATAACTTCACACAAATATCAAACGAAAACCAGCATGGTGTACCGTCACTAGCCCATGGAGATAATCACAACGCATTTTGAAAATGGGGACGTGGAATGGCGATGACATCTCCGTGTGCCTCCCGACGTCGGCGGCCACGTTATAGCCGAAAATCCGAGGTCTGAAATTCAGATTGCACTCATCTCTGCTGTGATTTCGGCACCGCGCTAAACTGCCTGCGGATGTTATATAACACAAATCACAGGCGGCAGAGCGGCAGAGTGGCTGTTGAATCCCCCTTTGCCTCATTCACTTACTCTGCCTCACAACATTCACACAACAAGGATCCTCCACCTCTCGTACTCCCTCCCCCCACCTTCTGTGACAGATACATTTTTCATCTCCTTTTTCATTTATTTTACCTTGTTTCTGTTGCCCTTTTGCTCTTTGTATGGGGCACGACACCCTATCCGCAACGATTGAGGGAGAAATCCGTCACCATTACAGAAAAGAGGGAAGCCGGACGCTCTAAACAGAAACCTGGATGTACCATGCCCATCACGGCCTGGGAATTACGCGACCCACACCCTTGCTCTGCCCCCCCCCCCCCCCCCGTTCCACAGGCTGTAGCCCTTTTCTGAGTATTGAGCTTGTTTACACAGCATAGACTGACTGCCACCCTTTACACAAACGAGTCCGCTTCTCACTGGATTATGGAGCAGGTTCAGCTCCTTCCGCACTTCCAACCAGAGGCAGCTTCAAAGACTTACAGGCTCTTCCATATTTCCCTTTGCTTTCTTCCACTGTCGGAGTCACGCAAGATCCTCTTTCTCTTGACTGTTATGTTCTTTTTCGTGAACCAAAAAGAGACTCTAGGGGTGTTAACAGATGCGAATTTCACTTCTGATATCAGCTGAACATTAGCAGGAACGGATCACAGGAACACAGTGCAAAACGTTGCCTGTACCGCACATATCACATTGCTTAACGAGTGACCCTGAGATAACCTGGACAGCTGGTATATGGCACCTCTTTGAATCGAACGTGATGTACATACAACGAGTTTTGTTTTCACTGTGCTTTCTGCTTGCTTCTCTAATTCAGTAACTTTCTTGTCACCCGTAACTATCCCCTATACACTAATTAGCTAAGTGTCTTAATTGTGGGCTTCGAAAATTGAGAGTGCTGATATTTTGGTGTTGCCTGGTAACCCGTACAACAGCAGCACTAGGAGAATTTGGAATATGTTTATGAATACACCGATGTACTGAACATTCTCATTTCGACATCTGTTTGCGCTTTATTATCTGGCAGCTTAGCGTGTGGAACAGAAGATCAGATGAACATACAGCACACAGAGGAGTCAGCAAACTCCAACCTCCAGCGAACGGTGAGACAACAGTGTTCTCAAGTGAAGAGTTTCTGTTCTGAGACGCGGGTGAGTGGGACGAGAAACACAATTATTTAGTCAATCTCTTTTTTATGATTTGATTGCAGAGAAGAAGATGCCCGTTTTTGCCATACGGGCGCACGAAAAACAGCTCTCTTCAGCGCCAACTCCTGCTCTCACCTCACACTCGCCCAAAGGTTTTAGAAATTATTAATAAATTCGTAAGTAGGATACACAGAGAAAACTGCCAAATTCAACAAGACGGGTAAAGGGCCTGCAAAACTGCAAGTTATTGTTCACGTTAAATCTATTTTAATTTTTCTGTGCTGGGTGTTTTGTAGCACACATGTAGCACAGAGGACACCTGAGTCACAGGAATGGTGGACACTTGGGGACCTTTCCAAGAAGACATTACTGTGATGGTTCACACCCTTACCCATCGTCCTCACAATCCACACCCAATGGGGGTGTGTGAACACTCACACAGTGCTGGGGAACAGGATGCAGGGCCGTCTGGGTCTGTGCCAGTAAAGGGTAGGCTCAAGAAGAAAGTTCTGGAGATCTGTCTGCTGGCAGCTGCCTTCCGGGTCCAGTGACTCTCCTCTCACTCTGTTGACGTAACTAGCTGGCAAATCGTTCCTTTGATGCCTGATAGGATTTAACTGAACCGGAGAACTGCCTCTGATAGCTGGTCTGAAATCTCTATACTGCCGCTTATATAAGGCGGAAATGATCCCCCATCAACTGTGCTGGGAAACTGTAACAAAAAATGATAATGTGCTTATTTCTGATACAATTGGGTGGGGAGAGAACAAACAGCACTGACTAAATTATTCATTTCAGGATCAAATTACTGGTAAAATTATCAGTGATTTTTAAAATCCAAAAATAGTCCATAAGTGTTATCAAAATACTGCAATTTTTTTTTTATTTAAAGGTTGTGGTTCACTTGATATGTCAGTAATGTTTTATTTTAACTCCGCCCATGCAAAAGAACGTTCCCAATCCGTGTGCTCCCTTTGACCTGCTACAGTGTTTCACACGTACACTGCATGTAATGTACATTTATCCAACATAACAATAACATTTTGACAGTTACTTTTAGTCCTCAAACCTATAAATATTTTTAGATATAAAAAAATCAATGAGGAAATTAATATATTTTATTCTTATTGAATTTCTCAACATGTTTTTGTACTGTCAAAGTTTGTATGGTGTAAACAGCAAATAGATAGAAATGAAAAACTTGCACTCTCCCTTCAAACTTAGACACTGACATTCATTTAGACTTTTAGACTTTCAGAAGTAAAAAAAAAACATAAGCTTAAAAAAAGTATTATTTCTAATAATATATTCTTAACATTAAATTCAACATTATTTTATTTCTTGAACTTCAAGTCATTACAGAAATATTTAGACAAGCTCATACTAAAACGTGCACCTGTATCTATTCCATACTTGAAGAAGTAACTGCAGCCAACACAAAAATTGGTTTGGAAGGAAGCAAACACAATTAGAGGAATCGCGTCTTACAACTGTTTAGAGCCAGAGTTCAGCATCGGTTCCTCAAACTTTCATCGCCTTCCTCTGAAAGCCTCTGCACTTCCTCCTTTAGCAAACGACAGGCGGCAAAGCAGGACCTTCAGAGAACTACTTTGAAACTGAAGCCTTGGATGGACAAAGGGAAGGAAATCTGACTGAAGTCCAGTGAAGCTCTGTGGATAAGATACCATATCTGCAAACATATTCCTTTTGCATTTCAACCAGAGCAGGCAAGGTAAATTTCTCTCAGATCACACACTGCAGAAAGACCAGTTTATCTCATCTCCTATCCATGAAGTTACTTAGCCAAAAAGGAGAAGCTAAAGAATTAACCACTTGGTGGCGCCTGTCCTGCTAACACATGGTTAGAACTCATACTGCCGGTTAGTCCAGAATGAATTTTAATTCATCCTTGGGTGTGAAATGACGCTGTGTGATTTGTCCCTGTGACTTACTCACAGTGGCAGTGGGTCCAACGCCTGCTTTCGAACCCGACCTTCCCAAGTCAGAATGCTTGGTAAAGATCGGAAAAAGAGTCTCAGATCACATTAATTAGATTTGTTCAGCAGCCACTCTGACATTTGACACTGCTGTTGACACATAGCCACCCCCCCTGACAGGTGATAATCTGTTCATCTTTTTAAGGTGCTGCCACCCCCCTGCATCGTTGCCTTCTGTGCATTTATTTCCTGACAAGCAAGGCCGTTTCAGAGGGAGAGAGAATTGTCAGAGCCGTCCTACCTGTTGAGTTAATGCAGCGTTATTTGATTGATCTGGTTTTATAATGAGAGGGTTATGAACGTGAGATCCATCATTTTCGAGCATCCTGGCTGAGCCACAACACTGCTCACTCCTGTCCTATCGCTCTCAATTCCCACAAGGCCTTTGTGAGAGTTCTCGTGGAAAATGAGAGGGTTTTGAAAGCAGTCCCCTGCACCTCAGTCATATAACTCAAAGCGCAGCCATCTCTCTGGGAAAGGTGACGCTCATGAAAAGGGCCGTCTTTGGTCTCTGTGTTTTCTGCTGTGACTGAGACCAATTTGTGTTGATTGCTGCGCTGTATATTTTTCTTCCAATACAAAAATGCAGATTTGGCAGTTGTTTAGAGTTTGTGTCTCTGACAATGTGTTGAACAGCTCTAACAAGTGCACCCTTGAGTTTTTTCGGGTTTTTTTTTTTATTTAGTACACAAAAATACATATATTAAATTGGTTACAGTTAACGCACAACAACAGGGCAGGACAGGACAGGCAAAAATAAGAATAAACAATTCAAAACTAGGACCCACAGCAACAATGGCCATTGTTCATGTTGAAGTGAGATTGCACAGGCAAAATGCCAGCATCGTCAACCCCCAACCCCTCCACTAGTCAGATGACACTTCGACACGACATTAGTGCAGCTGTCATTCTGGTGACAATCACGGAGAGAAACAGCATGCTTGAGGAGCGTGATAAATGTGAGGAAAGCAGGCCGCCACTGAACCTGAAAGTCATTAAGAAACTGCGTTTACTCACTGTAAGCAATACTAATCAATACTAATCAAGCTATATCAAACCATCTGGTAAACTAATAATGTAATTACAAACGTGTTTAAAAAAATAGTAATTAGCTACTCCGTCTCCAAAACGTGCTGTTAAGAGAGAGGTCACTTTGAGAAAACTTGGCTTTTCACTAAAATAAACGTTATGGCTACATCCAGACCAGTCATGAATACGGCACTACACAATTTCAGATTCCCTGTTTTCTACTCAAACAAACCTTTGGGTTTGGGCTACATGTGTATTTTGGGTTGACCACTGGAAAAGTGTTTGAGGACTTATTTGAAATCAGATTCACTCACTACAGTCAGATCGGAAAGCTACAAAGTGGACAGGCTGTTTCTTTAGCATTCCTCTATGTGACACACGTAGATCATGGTAAGTCATTTACAGCTGCTGTAACAAAGACATCGATGTTACAGAATTCTCTCTTTGTTGCAAGATGGAATTTCTGTGGAACAATTCTATCTGTTGAAATTGTCAATACCATTAAAAAGTATGCAAAATAACGCAATATAAAATTACAAATGGTCCCTGGGTTACGATGGATGAATTTACGATTTTTTGATCTTACGATGATGATAGTGATATGACAAAATTGTAAAAATAGCTTATGTTTCGAGCGACAGATAAACGTGACATGTCTTGTGAGGCGCCTCACTCTCGCCAGTGATCGACAGAGTTCAGTTGTCTCGGTGCACGTTTTTTTAGAGCGCATATTTATTTTGTCTCGACTTACGATATTTTCAAGTTACGATGGGGTCAACGGAACACATCTCAACCGCAAGTCGGGGACTGCCTGTAAGTGGTACAAGACTTTGAACTGTGGACGTGCAGGTTCATCAGGCATGCTGGTATCCAACCTGAACACGCTCCTACCTGAGCTGCTGACTCAACATGTCGGTCACATAATGCACAGCTCATTGAGTTCCCTCAACACTTCATAGGTTTTTTATGATTTTAAATCAATTTTCTTGTTCAGTCAAATATGAAGGCAGACCTTCAACAAATATGTTTCTATTTCAATTCATACGAGTCACTCAGTGAATGCTTGTCATTTCAGTCAATCAAAAACTGATTCGAATCAAATTGAAGGGACAGTTCAGGCCAAGACGAATCATACGTTTTACAGACTCAAACTAAAGAAGCATTTTATACACCTGTTACCAGTTTTTAAAAAATTTGTTGATCCTTCAGTTAAATTTGAGACAAAGAAAAAATGAAACTAAAAACTGTAAAGCTACAATCTTAGCAAATAATACTTCCAATTTTGGAATTTGCTCAGTAAACTGCTCATATGGGGTAAATAACTGACAGCTCAGACAGGAGTGTGTATTACAGTGGCAGGCTAAACACGTTATACTCAGGGCCTGTGGAAATCATGCTAGGTTATGACTTTGACCTTGACAGGCATGTCAGAGTAATGGGAGACAGAAGGCATGTATCAAGGTATGTGAACGTACATCAAACCACAGCCTGTCATCATCTCCAAACTGAAACACAGACTTTTTTTTGGCTAAAACTGTTATTTGCAACAAGAAATTTACCAGCGATCAATATTCCCCTCCACTATGGGATCCTCGTTATCCGTGACCATTCTCTGTGTTCCTACTGACCTGAAACACGGGAATGATGATTACAGTTGGATTAAGCTCGCCAGCTTTACTGGTGTACAAAAGGTCTTAACCTATTGACCTGTTCATGACCGTGTAAAACAGCGGAAGTCCGGGCTGGTCGGCATGAAGAGGGCAGATGTTTCACATCGTTACCACAGATCAATTCAAGGAAATTACATCGTTCTGGCATAGTGTAATGTCACAGTGGAAATGCTGAAGACATGAGGACAAATTTAATCATTTAAGAAAGTTAATTTCTATTTTCTTTAAATAATAATAATAATAATAATAATATCATCATTATCATCTCTATAAATTTAAACAGTTTTTCCTGAACTTCTTGGTAGGCTTTTCATGTAAATGTCAACACAACTACCATTCAAGTTGTTTCCATTTAGATTCAGTTTTTTAGTAGCTGAACCGGTTGCCAAGTGAAGGAGGATCACATGCTGTGTGATTTTTGCTCCCAGTCATTTTGTGTGTGTAAGCGAGAGGCGAGGCGTGAAATTTTTCCTTGGTGATAGATCCCCCCACCCATTAGTAAATGAAAGGTGCCATTCTAGACTCGAGCAGTTTGTTGGATGGGAAATTATACTTTTACACCCTGCACTGTGTAGCACACGAAAACACGAGGTGTGATCCTTTCTTAGGGTGGGTACCTGTGCCTGCAGACAGTCGTTAGGCCGCAAACATTACATTAAACGTGCAGTGCATCTGGATGAAAAACTAAAGAGATGCTTCAAATCACATGCAAGCGTGTGAACCTGCGGATGTTTACTCCTTTGGTGGGACAACCTTAACAAACATAAACACAATCATTAACTATATACATGAAACTATGCAATACATTACTTTATACAACAGTTAGTTCTGACGAAGGAATTTGATTTGATGAGATTGGCAAAACTAGAATGGGTTTAAACAAGTAACCTTTCTTTTGTTTTTCATTTTCTGTTTTTAATGCTTTATTTTATGATTTCGTTTTAATGTGCCGCAGTATTTTCAGTTCATATTGTCCATAATGTTTTTGTCTTATCTGCTTATTGTTCAGCATTTTGGTCAATGGTGTTGTGTTTGAATCTGCTGTGCAAATAAAATTGACATTGACATTGATTGGACAAGAGGCATTCCATGAGTGCTGATATACAGTATGACGGCACCATGACGTTTAAATATTATTCCGTGTCACAATTCAGACAGGCTGAGGCGAGGTCCACACACAGATAGGTTTAATCAAAACAAAGCAAAAAGGTATTGCCAAAGTAGAAAACAAAACCAAAAGGCACTGTACAAGGATTAGACTAACAGTGGGTTACAGTAAACAACTATGGGGTACTCACTACAACGGGACTGCTTCCACTATGCTAAATATCCAACACTCTATAATTCTCTACTCAACAACTACCATCCAACAATAACCAGAGAGGGACCAGCACAAAAGGGGAACTTTTGTTCACCAGGAAAATGAGACACGCATAGAAAGCGTGAAAGACAATTACAATGACTCAGCAATCTGAAACTCAAAGACGGGAGACACCTAGTGGACATGAGGAGGCATGACAGGTAAGGGCATGACACTTCTTCACAGGTGTTTTAATAATTATTCTGCAAACACCATTTATTAGTTGACAGTAATAAGTGACAACATAGTAGTTATAAAATTAATTAAAATGTGATTTGTAGAACTGTTGTATAATAATTGTTATTTACACTGTCCATTGCTAGTTCAAGGCTACACTTTAATGAATTACAACAAAAGGAAATAATACAATTGTAAAAAAGAAAGACAACATAATTGTAATAAATAGCAGAGGGAGGGAAGGCAGCATTGGGGTGATGTTGCAGAGGATGTACTTGGGTGAGGAAAGACTTGATGCGCGCAAATTTGCGTGCAGCACACCGGTGTCGGGACACATCTCCTCTGGGTCCAGGCAAGGAGCGCAGATGTTTACGTAGCCTGCAGGAACACAGTTGAAAGCAGACTCCGGCTGGAAGCTCGATCTCACGAGTCTCCTCCACTCTGCGGTGCTGCACCAAAGCCATTTCCCCCTCATTTCCATAATATAACGTCCTCAGAAATTCATTAATTGCCTAATGTTCTCATCCAACAGATTTCTGCCACTCGGAATTCCCAAGGTAAGGCAGGCATCTACCAAATTACCCGCAACAAATATCAGTTTGATACCATCTATGCAGATCAGGATAGGAAGGTAATTGTGTTTGCGTGACTGTTCTCCGCCATCTACCTCCGGAGTCCGAAATCTTGAAAAACAGTTTGAGTGGATGTTATTTTCAGATACACTTTATCAAGATCTTGTGCAGCAATGGAGAATTAAATGCCACAATATTTTACATGCATTATTATGTATTATTCATGCCAGCTGCATGTGGTCCAATGCATCTTTTCTGCTTGCTGCATTTGCAGTATGTGGTACAGATTTTGCTGAGGTTTATCACCGTTGCCGTGACACTATGTTTCAGTATTCATCATCATGGATCTCATCAGGTTATAAATTATTTATACCATTTACCTATAATGTAAACCTATGATAATTCTGACAAAACATGAAACCACACACACAAATTAGATGAAATTATCACTGTAGTGTCAGGACTGTGTTATTCAGGCACTATGGGCTTCTTAATTATCTTAATAGACCAAAAAATAGCAGCACCAGGGCTAAGACCGCACAGTCGTTAAATTCAGTCTGTCTGGGTCGTTTCTGATATCTCAGACACTGTGCCAGTAACAAAAGATGAAAGTGACCATTCTGCACCTGTTTTTTTTAAGAAATGAAACTATTTTAAATAGACAGACAAGGTTTCATTATAGCTTATCCTCTAAAGAAAAAATAATTAAATTTAGTGCAAAATTTATCTACCTATTTTACACACACAGGATTTGACCTGGTCATGTGACTCAACTGATTCTCTCTACCCATTAACTGTAGGTACCGCCATCATTGTGTAAACAAAGACATATCATCAAATGATGGATTTTAATACCAGACATAAATGTCATCAACATGATTTGGAGTATATCATTTCAACACCATAAAATCTGTTGTGACAAAAAAAAAACAACTGAAAAAGGGAATTGGAGATGGAAAATGTGTAAAAAGGAAAACCAAATCTGTAGATGTGTCTGACTGGGGCAGGGATGTCAGGGAGGAGAAGGGGGCTGTAATGTGTGTTCAGATTTAGATGCCTCGGTCTCACCTAGCAACGTGAGAAATATTGCTGCAATGAGACTCATGTAACTCCAGGTAATTAGGATAACTGAATTAATTATATAGAGAAAAAAATAAACCTTACAACAGGTACATTTGGCAACATCAAAAAGGTAGATCTTTAAGAAAAAAAAGTTGCAAAAAATATTAAA
This sequence comes from Chitala chitala, assembly GCA_025773905.1. NCBI lineage: Eukaryota > Metazoa > Chordata > Actinopteri > Osteoglossiformes > Notopteridae > Chitala > Chitala chitala. The sequence continues at coordinate 2,958 of JABJVR010005285.1, read as the reverse complement.
TTATAATGTATGCTCCTCAAGATGTAATGCCATGGGTCCAGGTTGCATGAAAGGGTAATAGATTACTGATAAATCCATGAGCATCAGGCTCTTCAAGAAGAAAGCCATTTGAGAAAGTGTATGCTTGATCCATCTTCATCTACGGAATGACCATTATTTATCTATAAGAGACAGTCTCTGGCAAACTGCCCTGTTGAAGAAAAAAAAACCTATTACTTTGGAGTAAGGAAAAAAAAAGAAAAACAATTGTTCTGAAGCCATATATTAATTTCAAAAATAAACTTCAAGTGGAGGAGGAAGCTCCCTCGCCTCCTTGTGCTGGCCTTCTGGTGCCCTTATCTGTTTGTGTAGCAGAGTCACTCACGTCACACCTGAGCGGGTACGGAAAAACAGACTGACATCGTGATGCGACAACTCGCCAATCATCACTGTTGTCATGGACTACTGTACCGCCGCGGCAACTGAGGAGTGTGCGGACGGCAGATTTCACATCCGCTATGTCCGCTAAGCGTCAACCCACGGTTCATTTTAAACGCATGTTTGAATATCTTCCTCAGGGCTAAGCACCGAGCAGTGGTGAAAACTGCAATCAGAAAATGGCTCAGAAATTAAATTGGCTTAATTATATGATAGCACTAAATGCCAGACCTGTTTAGATACACGCCTCCTCCAATTCACATATTGGTGATGCAGTTAATGTAAACCTGGATTTGTTCCTTGGAGGCCCTGACGTTGAAACTGGGTAGGATTAGTTATTGCGGTTTAAAAGTTCAGCAACGTAACTGCTTGAGTGTACGTCACGGCAGCTTCTGGGGCTCAAACTCACAACCTTGCAGCCCTCACACAGTTGCCAGTCAAGATGATTATCCCGCTGAGCTAAAGACCTTCATCCTCCACTTTGGGGACAAATCTCATTCTTGTCCTGACTACCGGGCGAATCACATGGTAACACTTTCACATGTTACATACAGATGTACAAACAGTAAAATTAAGATGCATAAAAAAACTTCATTTTGCACAGTGACAAAGACAAATCGGCTAAGTGCACAAGTGGAAAGATGGGAGAATACTGTCGGGAGGGGGCTCAGTGAGAGACTTGGACTTGGGTCAAGTAGCTCACATGACAGCACTGAAATGACTGTTTTGCAAACCAAGCTTGTCTCCATGTGGTCTGGAGGGCTCATTTTGTGTGTATTATACACTTTGGTACCGGTTAGACCCAGATTGGCCTACACTGGCTGTCTGCGGTGCCCTCAGTGACCCCCTGCTGACTGTGACACAGAGCAAGAGAACATCTCATTAGCCACAGCTGAGCAAAACACTTTACAAACCGACCCCTAGCTGGGCGCTCTCAGGGTCGTTTGATGAGTGACCAGCGGCTGGAAAATTTTGTTCGGGCCTTCTGAACAGTCTCTGCCGCCAACTTTGGGAGTTGGGGCTCAGTGGAACTTGGGCTGGGCATTGGGGGCAAGATGCCACTGACAGCATGGGTTTCGCTTCAGTGAGAGGCCATTGGTCAGTCAGACACTGTGACGTCACTCATCGTAGTGATGGCACAAAGGTATAAAAACATAGCCTTGCTCGCCTGTATCAGCGAAGCATGGGAATTCACGACTGCGCACATTCCTGTCACGTTTTAAAATGTTAAAATAAAAGTTCCTTTCCCCCCCCCCCTTGCTTCTGCATGGCTGTGAGTGGAGAAACTACAGGATGATCTCGTTCATTTATTCGCCTTAATAAGAGAACTTTCAGTGTGTAAGAGCTTAGTTGTAACTCAGTGACCCGAAGTCGTCTCATAATGGGCGTGTATTTGAGCCGGCAGACTTAAAAACTGTGACTAATCAACACATTTTCCTCGGGAGCTTCAAGGGCCACTTGATTTCCTTTTACTTCCTTGTTTTCTCTCCCTGCTCTTCCTCCCCGTATGGTTCTCTGATGAAGTGCTTCAGCTCTGGGTTTTCCCTCCTCTGCTGGTACATCATGGGATCCCTGCCTAGCTCTGGAGGGAGGACAATGTCAGCGCCTCTCTCAAGGGCTGCTCCTGGCACTAACTATGAGCAATGGGTCATCCACCAGTCATAACTGGGACATCAGTGCTTGGACGTGGAGTGGGGGAGGTGATTTTATGCCAGGGTGACACGGTAGGGTGGAGTAACATCCTGACAGGGCAACAGGACACCGTCTCACAAAAGGCTGATGAGGACTCCAAACCTAGATGCATGTCTGTTATCCTTATTATTACTAATTTTACATCCTTGTACTATTATTGCCATAGGTATCATCAGGCCAGTGTTATTATAAGATAAAATGCTGTTAGACTGCACTACAACAGCAGAGCTATTTCAAAATATCGTGCAGGTATTTGATGACACCAACAATCAAACAGCCTTAGGCCACATATCCAGCCTAAGGCGATTCTGACGACGTTATTGTACAAAACGCTGCAGACAGATAACATCCTCTGTGACTCATTGCAATAAGAAGAGATTGCACTCAATTACATACAGAGGGAACATCGCACTCATTGGTTTTAATATTGCTGTTCAGTGGGAAGCATAATGCATGTGGCAAAAAACACAGAAAAGGAAAATGAACTAGTTAGGGCAGGGGAGGAGCAGTGACTTATGGGAAATGTATGCACAATTACAACGCGCTGCCATGGCAATGCTACAAAAAGTCTCACTAAACAGCGTAAAATGCTTAGACCTTATGGCCTAACCTGCTATCGAGATGAATCACACTGCCATGCCTTGGTCGTGCTTAAACAGAACCTAGCTTGTTTTTGAAAAGCGTTGCACAAAAAATAACAGCGAGCAGCACTAAACATGAACCCTCAGAAACACACTGGCCAAACAAAAAAACCGTAAAAGAAACAGAGGGAGGCGGCACGGTGGCGTGGTGGTTAGCACTGTCACCGCGCACCTCCAGGCCTGGGGTTCAATTCCCACCTTGGGTCTG
>JABJVR010005283.1:0-13704 GCA_025773905.1 Chitala chitala | reverse complement strand
TGTGTGTGTGTGTGTGTGTGTGTGTGTGTGTGCCCTGTGGTGGGCTGGCGCCCCGCCCTGGGTGTCCCCTGCCCTGCACCCTATGTGTTCTGGGATGGGCTCCAGGTTTCACCGTGACCCTCACCAGGAATTAGCAGTTAAGATAATGGATGGATGGAATGTAAATTAGATTAATCCGTTCTAGACCCTGACCAGCAGATCTAAATCTATATACATACACACCTAATGCCAAAACTGTAAATAAAAAGTGTAAAACCCATAAATACACAAGATTTTTAAAATAAAAAATATATAGTGTAAATTCAGGCATTCAGTGCTGTGCAGCTAGATTAAATAAACACATGGAAATTCATAGCGCATTCAGTGAGATGTTCACTCCAGTAGTTTTCATGCAAGACCGACTTGCGTCATACGCATTCTTTGTTTTGCGAGAAAAAAGTCCCGTCACATGTCCGATTCGTCGGTTCGAATTCCAAAATTTCGTTCGAGTGTTGAGGCATTGTTTTAGTCTTTCGAATAACTCGTTCGAGTTCCGAATTGTTCGAGTTCAGACATTTTCGAGTTGGAGGTTCCACTACTTTAAGGTCAATGTTTAACTACCAGCAGAGGGCAGTACTTACAAAATTGTCAATGTTAAGCAGCCTGGATATTTTATCATACCACCACCAAGAACCAAATTAGACAACACGAAATAAGAAGCTTGACTGAGCAAAGCAATCGTTCAGACCATCTAACATCAGACCAAGCGAGTCATGTGACAATGAGGCATTGTTGACTCCGTGACCACCGTGAGCCAGTCACCCCCCCCCCCCAAGTCAAATTCTGAGGCAGATGGACCTAAAGGTATTATCTGCCTCATCTCACAGTGCCGCAAATTTCCAGCAGGTCGTTGCTAGGCAGGACATCTGCTAGCTGCACAGCTGAAATGCTCGCTGTGGTGCACCCACAGCTAGGACTTCAAATCGGGATGCTTTGTTCCTCGTTATTTAAATCCTTCCAGTTTGTGAGCCTGTTCAAACACTCATCTGTCTTTTCACCGATTCATGACACAAAGATGCAAACAAGGGCAGCCGTTTTCTTTTAGCCTACATCAATTTATGCATCTTTCACCCAGGGTACTTATGCCAAAATTATGATGACAACTTCTGGCGCATTCTCAACTACGCAGACAAAGCAAGTACAGCCATAACAAGCCTGAATCTGGCTATGATACCGGTTACAGTTAGATACATTCGTCTCACAAAGATATGGTAAAAACATGGCTTCCTCCAGCACAAAGGAAAATCTAAAAATTGTATGGATCTGTTGAGGAATGTTGTCAAAGAGCCTTGTGAACACACTGGCACATCAGATAAGCACATAGGACCAAGTCACAAGTCAGGCGTGATGTGGTGAACTCCACCTCTGAACAGGTGTGGCACTTGGATATTGTGTAGGGGCTGAAAATAAATTCCAGGAAGAACAGAAGAAGTGATGAAGAGCTTTCTAAGAACTTCGGAACAACTGGGTCACAGGAAGAGTGGCACCCTGTTAAAGGCATGGGGGGGGGAGCACACACACACACACACACACATCTCTGCTACTGAGGACACACTGTACACATTAAGTTATGCACCTGTCACACAAGCAGTCCGTTCACACCATGGTGTACCAACGGCTGGTACCATTAGCCCCTTCAGTCTGGCCAGCAACTATCATTATAGTAAATCAGGCGCGTACCTGTTTAACACAGTGCATAAATAGTCAACCCTCACCAGTTTTAATAGCCTGTTATTATGTCGTTTAAAAAGCAGTGTTGCATTACATCACTGAACCGCACAGGCTGTGCACAGGCATCTAAAAGGGCATAAAACAGGCTGGTCAACAGGTAGCAATAATGTCATGACAACTGGAAATCTGTTGTGTTTTTTATGCTGCTGGGCTCCACATCGTGACTGCGTTGTTTATGACTTTTTCAGCTTTCCTAAACGTTACAGCGCTTACAAACGCACTGGCTGTAGTTTCGGTTCATACACGCTGTGCATAACAAAACGGCGTTACCTGTTGAGCCAGCGCGAGACGTGAAATATAGACTTAGCGCATCCCACTGCGCCAACCACAAGCGCAGAAAGCACGGAAAGAGCACACGTTCTGTCGCGTAAAAAGTGTTACACGGTAACACGCTGTTCGTTACTTAAAACCCGCCCCCCACCGGCCTCATTGCTTTCGACTCGAGGCTCGGGGACTTGGAGCTTGACGAGTCGTGATACAGTACCTGACATCTGAAACCCAGAAGGGCCTTAATAAGAGGAGGGAAAAAAAAAACACAGCTAGATCACCACGGAATTGTCACGCTGCCTCCCTGACTGCTCCACGCACCCCTCGACACATGTTTTGGTGTCTGCCCCCCTGTACTACACCCACACTTAAAGCTATTTCTTGGTGGGGGGCGGGGTCTGGCTTCCAGCATTGCCAGTGAGGTGACACTCCAATGGCATACTTGTGTGTATGTGGGGGTATCAGCTTTCTCCTGTAGACGTCAGAAACAAGACGATCTGCAGCACGCAGACACGAACTGTCAAGCACGGAGCTCGCCTTTCTTCCACATGCGGCACCACCTACTTCTCGCCTCCTCGTGCGTTTGAAGGACGCCAGTGAAGCTGCAGGCAGCGTGGCTGTTAAGCAAAAAGTACCACCGACCACAAACATTCAGGTTCAACTACCAGTGCAGAAATGTCTGATGTATCATTAATTGGTCAAGTTGCGCAGAGATGATTTTTGCAAAATAAATTACAAACACACATCTGTTAAGCAATTAAAGCTTTGTAGCACCTGCTTTGTCCGTGCCACAAATAAGGCAGTTCAGGTGTTTTTATACATAAACACTAATTATATTTTACAATGCTAGTAGTAATACGCGCTGAACTCTTTATCGTAACAGAGAAATATATTTTTTTCTGTTTTTGTCTGTAGTTTATCTTTCGCAAAGAGCGTCTGATGCGTTCTCAACAATGTGTAAAAGAAAACCTGTCTGAAAAAAATCACGTGCTATTTTTGTAAATAGTAAAATCGGGGTCACAGACGCCAGCGGAAAACATGGCTAAAGTTTATGTGTCTGGCGGGTGCAAACGTGCATATATGCTACTCAGCTCACGTACATCCATTCGTGCTCATCATGTCGACCATACATACACGTCGATCACGGCATGCCAAATTAAAACCTGCCACACACCAGTTAGCAACCCACATTTCCTTCACTGTATAATCACAGGAATAACCACAATGGACAAATTACACGAGTCAATACCGTGTTCCATTCCTTTGCGACTATCGTCGCTATAGCATCTCCCGGCACTGTGCCGCTGGGCTTGACAGCACAACGGCAGCGTTAAATACGAAATGGACTTTTGCCTTCTCCAATGTTTTTATCTCAATGTTTTAAATGTATTTTTTTAATTCTTTCTCCGTTGAAGAGCCGAGAAAACATCACAGGTGTCAAGTTTCAAAATAGTTCACCTGTGTTTTTTAACCCAAGTGTTGTTCTAAACAGTTTTTGTCTTTTGTTGGGTTATAAAATGTAGACTTAAAAATCGATGTTTACCCACCAATTTTCAAATGAATGCAATACGTGCACTTTTGGGTTTAGGAAAAAAAACTAACCCTTGTTAATATGAACTAAAGCCTGCAAAGCCTTCGTCCGTTCACATTAAACGTTTACATTAACCGTGTAATGTGCGTTGACCGTACGAATATAGAGAAACTATATCGGTGAAAATAACTTTATTCTTGACAAACTGGCTTATATTCAAATACCTATGACATGCACGTTTTTATTTTTGTAATGGTAGCCCGTATTAAAAACAAGTGGGTTTGGTGAAGGACGTCAGACAACTCCTGTCCCCTATAAAGCATCTGACCACATACTTGTTCACACTTTTCACTGGACGTTTTGTCTGCCTTACTGCACACACACACACACACACACACACACACACACACAGCTATGACATTACGCGGACTGAGTGTCTTCTTGCGCTCCACGGTGACACGTGAATCTGATTGATGCTCATTCAGACGCACCCGTACGCGGTCTGGCACAGTGGCGCGTGCGGAAGCGAGATCACCCCCCCATGCTGTCAAACAGACGGAGTCAGACGTTGTCTCTCTTCGGGCTGTGTCTTTCCACGTCTGTCAGCCAGGTGACATCTTCAGTTCAGAACGGGAAACACTATGTACAAAACAAATACGTTTTCAACGTGTTCTTTGCTCGTTTCTCAACTTGTTTATTGTCGAACAGCAAAGCACAGCGCCGAAAATGACTCTGAAACTGAACATTTTATCATAGCATCACAGCAAGAACGTCCAAGTTCTGAAATGCTTGAACCGAACTGTCTAAATTGGCATACAGCCAGTGCTTTCCTTTCGTTCTCGCTGTCTTCTTAGTACACAGACACGCGAGGCATCTCTGGCTTCACTCACAGAACATCATGCGTTTCCTTTCCTTTTGTCTGCCTTCTATCTTGTTGAATAATAGCAATCAGCGATGGCTCTGTCATGCGGAATTAGCTGCTGTGATGAAGTCTTGCCCACAGCTTCAGTAGCACCTTATAGCAAACTTGGCATGGTGAATGCCGTATGCATATAATTAATCTAATTAGTGACATCTTTCAGGGATATTTGCAGTCGGTTTGAAGACCGTCACATGCACGATAACTCCAAGGAAACGCCGCTTTGTTCCCGGCGAGCGCGAGCACTGTTACGCATTTCGCCACGTGTTCTACCTGATTACCTGGATAATGTTCTAGCACCTTAGATTCTAAACAATGAATATCAATAACGTCTTTGGCCACTAACATTGAGTCGTGTACACGTCCTATCGGCACAGCTGGCATTCCACTGAGGTACCGGGCAGCGTCCCATCTTGGATGAAGACGCACGCCACAGATCCAGAAATAAGTGCTCAGAGTAATTTCCATACCATAGACCAGTGAGAACCGTTTAACTTGGTCTGGATTCATAAACACTGAAACAGTTCTGGTTTATATACACTTAGACAGATCTGCTGTCATACTTACACTTGAACAGACTTCATGACCAATCAGATACAAGCAGCAAGACATGGGAACCTGTCTGTCCATAGCATATTTGTACAATTTTTAAATAAAACTCTTTAGCAATATCTCCAGTGTGCTGTCTGTTCCCTCTTTATTAAGAACAGTCTCTTCTTAAAACTCTGGCTCGAGATTTTTCATTGTTGCCATACAACCACCAAGAGCTTTATGAATCTCCCCCTCTTCAAAACTGAAATGCATCCAGTTAATGAACCTCTTTTTCCATTCTTAGAAAACAATTTTCATCACTTCCTCTCAGTGCTTTCTCTTTCTTCAGAAGTATGGTGGAGTTTAAGCCACTGACCAGAATCTGTATAAATGAAGACCTCTCCCCAACTTCACCCAGACGTCACTCACTTGTGCCGTTGCCTTATAGTGCATGGTATAGGTTTTTATACCTGTTTATTTAACTATCCTCTGGATCACATACTGCAGTTTGCTGCCATAGATCCAATAATTTTTAAGTGTGCTCTGGCAACTCAATCACCTGAATGATGTGTCACCACCCTTGAGACATGGGGGGGGGGCATGTAGACTGCAGTGTGGAGTGGCAGTAGTCTGTTTGACCCTGCTGTAGACTCTGAGTTAATCGACCAGGAGTACTAGATTGCCAAGGCCATTTGATTTTTTTTCTTGCCAATATTAACACGGCTGAGGCAAGACATCACACACTTTGCCAGCTGTAATAGACCCACATACTTGTTTTGCATCTTACTACGTTTGTGCAACATTTCTGTCGTCTTTGGTCAAAGTCCTTCTGTCAACTTGCAATATTATATAACCTCTCAGCAAGTTGGTTTCACGAGCCGCCGTTAAAAGGAGATAAATATCTCCACCATCGCCTGTTTACTTAAACACAGACATCCTTCACACACAGGGGCAGAGTGATGAAAACATATTTACTCTGCAAAACTGCCTTCCTTTATTCCATCGCATTCCTGTGCTTTTGACTGTGTCGCAGCGTGCACTAGAGCTAAACAGCCTTTTGAATTCGTCGATGGGCACCTCTTCCGCACAGCGGTAAGGCGAGAGCAGGACAGCTCCTCTTCTGTAGCTGGAGGAGAGGCATTTGAAATTCAACTCCCTAATTGATATGGATTCTTTGATTTCTGGTGTGAGGGGGAGGGTGAGACTTATAACCACTGCAAGAGGAGGACAGAATTAATGAGCTGTTGTGGGGGGGGAACGGAACAGGGACTTGAAAACACGCTCACACAGCCGTTTTCTATACTCATGGAAACACTGGGCAAGTGCAAAATGACTACCCTCTTAAACATTTCCTTTTTAAATGGTGATGAGACAAGTCTTAATTCTCAAAATGGTCACTGTACTGTGTACTCTGAAAAACAAACAATATAAGTTATGGTGTGGTTGATTTTCCACTTTTTTTCTTTTGTAACAGGCACTTCCACACCCTTTTGCATGGGTGTAGCCATCCCTTTATGACTGTCTTTTAGCTTACTGCACTGAACTTTGACCCCATGGCAGTACTTGACTACGGCAGGCCCGCCGCGCAGCTTCTCATGCCACATTGATGTTCTCGCCGCCGTTCCCTTGGAGACAGTGTCACCAGAGCCGCTTTTCAGGTAGAACAGGTAACTGATGTCTCGGGGGACTTGAATAATTCAGCAGAAGCAACCTAACACACGGCAAACGCGATCTAACGAGAGCGAGAGCCCGGGAAGAAGGTGCCGTGTCCTGACGGCGGGAAAGACGAGAGCGAGAGAGCCGCCGCGGTCGAGCTTGCCTTCCGAGGGACGCGTCTCGTAAACATGGAGGCAGACGAGGATGACAGCACGTTCACCACAATCTCCCTGACGGATGACTCAGGTAGGGTCTGGTTGGGGGGGGGGGTTGAGGAAGACAAGACAGCACAGGCAAGCGCAGGTGGAGTCAGAGTTTGTCACATACGCTGTGAAAGGTGAATCTGTACTTTCACCATGATTAAAACACTAGAGCAGGAGAGGAAGATAGACGATGAATGAACTACATGACCCCTTGCTCTCATAAAGGTAGGGGTGGAGGTGGTGATCGAGCTGGGGGGGGGGGCGCAGAGGCTCTTTTATAGTCCACAAATAAGAATTCTGTGGCGGGAGTGTGATAGAACTTGAGTGTAAGTTCACAGAGATTGAATCACGTTTTTCTTACATGCCGATAAGATTTTGCATTAATTCAAATTCAATGCAACTATAAAGTGAGCAGACCGCTGTATGTGCACCATAAAACATCATGGACGGATGGGAAAGCCCAAAAGGACATTAAACATTTCTAGGATGAAATGAGGCAGGCAGCTGCACGAGGATACCCAGGTCAGGTCACATGACACACTTGGATGAAGCACTGAGTAGGCTTGCCATGTGACTCAATAGCCACACCCAAACATCTCAGTTGGCTGTTCTGAGCTAATCCTCATTCACAGGGCAGGAAGCTCTGGGCTTATAAAAAGCAATGTAGAGAGCAATGACCTCACCTTTCTGTGACCTCTGTCCCCCTAAGTGCTGCTCTCATTTGTATTGTTGTCAGGATCCGTCTCAGCTTATAGTTTTGTTGCCAACATTCATCTCTCCCTGACCCAACAGAAATATAGCTAAAGCTTCAGGTACCATCATTAGGTGTACATCCAGAGGGTATCACCAGGAACATGAAGGAGAAGCATTTAGATTAATATAACCTTATGGGTTTAACCATAAATGGAAAAACATACAAAAGCCTTCCATGAATAAATGAAGTTTCCACTGGGCAGTATAATGTGCTGTTTTTGACAAAACAGCAGTTAAATGACCAAGGAGAGGTTGACTACGTTCCAGAGTTTGATGGTAGCTGGGCTCCCTGGGTTGTACAGAGAATGAGAAATTTGGAAAGGTGGGAAGGTAGGTGGAATGAGGGCTACGAGGAAGATGAAAGCTGGAGACTGATACTGCACACAGTTTTTCAGGCGGTCAGCGTAAATGAACTTGTACCTCTCTGTGCTCACCCCATAATAAACATACCATGTGTATATTTGCACATGATAAAAGTCCAGACATGTTCTCACACACTTTCAGCATTTCTGGACACGACATTGTTCTGCGAGCACGTCAAAGTCGTGCAACCGCCCAAAAGGGACGTGTGATATTCCTTCATAGTTTAGCCTGCTTCTCCTCCAGGCATGCGACAAATAACAGTCGAGTGATGCGAGTGTGAGAGGGAGCTGGGGGGGGCGTGACAGGGGTAGATAGCTGCAGAAGAATTAAATTAAAACCAAGATCTGAACTTCTTTATCAAAAAAAAGTAAACATATGCAAACAGGCTTGCACAAACAAACAAACAAAACTTCCGTGCTTCCCGTTGGCACTCGTCCTCCGGGTGTATAACATAGTCAAGTGTCATAAATATACAGTCTTACGAGGTTAACCAGGAGACACAAAGGCTTGCGTGTGTTCGGCTGAGGGAATAACACCGGTTACCTATAATCAGCTCATTGTTACAGAAACATTTTACTCGCTGACTGTTCTAATCCTCTTCGAGTACAGGAAGTGCTGTGGTGAGTGGTGCTGTGTGCTGCGCATTTAAAACATAACCAAGAATCAGGGTAGAGTATAATTTGATTACTGCGGATAATAAAGGCATGAGTTTCAGTTTAATCTAGCCCTCTGAGCCTACTTTGTTGTAATTCGTACATTGGGATCTATTTATCAAGGCCAAATACGGGAATATCCAGCGAGTGCTACAAATGAATGTCAAGTAAGTCCACGTTCCTCCAATGCTCCTGATTGCTTTAAATAACCACACTGGGTTATGTCAAAATGAACAAACTTCCTGGACATTGGAAATCACTCTCTCCGAGAAATCTGAGGACATGTTTGCATTTACAGACAAAAAGGGGGGACATGCGATTTGTGATCACACGTGTTTATCAGCAGATCGGACGTTCGGTTCCGTTCGGTTAGACGCGGGCACACAATGACCACGAAAAGAGCGTGTAGACCACAGGGGAAGGTGAGCGACGAGACAAGTATGGAAAACCATAAGCTCAGATCTGACTTTCGTAGCTGCATGTACTGGTTACTTTTGTGTCCGGACTGAAACGTCAGTAACCGGACCGATGGCCCAAAACCAGCCAAAGAAAAGATGGGTACGGAGGTGCGACCGAGCAGAAAATCGCGCGGCCCTTGGGATCGCATGTGACGAATATTAACGAGGCAGGACTAAGGTACCTGGATCTGAGAGGTTAATGCATGTAGATTAGGCATCCGGAGCAACTTCCTTCCATTGTAATCAAAGCTCTCCTGATTGAAGCTACTGGCCATGATTAGCGACTCTAATTTGGGAGCTGCTCTACGATGCGTGTCGGCCGGGGCACGGCGATCAACGTCACATCTTTACACTGCGCCTTTCCCTTTAACGTCCATGCATGACCCTTTGCAGAAATGGAGATGTTTTCTCATACATGTTATCGTCGCCAAAGCCTTTGTTCTTCTGTTGACTATTCCGCTCGGAAGCTGTCGCCGAGGAAAACAAACCAACACTTGCACGCTGCGTTGCCAGCTCGTGTTTGCTTTCACACGTTGGCGCTGTAAAATACAGAAGTGCCAGTTCCCTCTTCAGTACAAAGGCGGCGACAAAACTGAGCATCGGTAGAGATTTGAGACGGTTCTTCCCCCCTTTCTCTCTCCCTCTCCCCTTCTAAAAACTATCTGTGAACGCACGGGCATTGAAAATGAGAAAGATGCAGGTACAGAGCTAAAGTGATTGAAGTCAGCAGCCATGATAAACACGCAAAACCAAGATGAAAGGCAAGTTTACACCAATGATCCCACTGCAACCAATGCACCAGCACCCAATGGTACTACAACACAGAAACGTCAGACCACCGGGGATTAAATACTTATGGAATTTTACAACCGCGGATACAGCATACTGATCGATGCTGCTGCGGGTGGCCCTATGGCAGAAACCAGGCAGCAAATTAGTATTCAAAGAAAGGGGCTATACCTAGCCGCTCAAACGCATATTTCCTGTCAGGCCAAATTTATGGTTCTGCAGTGTGAATTTAAATTGGGCGCTGCCACAGCCATATGCCACCACGGGTGACAATCTGTGAGGTTTAAAGGGCTGAAGCAAGGCTGGGGTGGTTGACACTGAATCTCTTCCATCAGCACCCAGCAGTCCGTGGAGCTGTTATGTGCTCATGCGCGCAGCCCGGTTCGAATTTCTGCACGCCCGTTTTATTCCCCCGTCCCTTTCTCAAAAATACAGCCGGTCACACCGGCGCTACGAAAAGTACCGGGTCCTTAACAAAAACAAATAAATATTGCATAAAAACGAGTTACTGTCGCACTGGCAGCGCAGCTCGGTATGGCCGGCACACGGGTGGATGGAGAGAAACGCAGGGGCATTTATGCGCTCCTGCAAACATCACAAAAAAAAAAAAAAAAAAAAAAAAAAAAAAAAAAAAAATTGCGCATTAAACGGACAAAAGCAAACAGCAGCTGGTGCTGCCGACCCCTGGGGAGACAAGGGGTATTAAAAAATTTTTTGTTAGCTTTGGTAGAGATCCATAAGATTGTTTGGTTCCTTCTCTTATATGGAAGGCACGAGATTGTTGATGTAACATCACGGTGTGCTTTGTCGCCCTCTATTGGTGTCCATCGTAAAGGAACAGGGAAAAACAGACACGTGAAAAAGACCAGAACTAGAGACATGGTTTGGCTTTCCATGCGGCGCAAATTAAATTTTAAAAAGCTTAAGTAGTGACATACTCACCAAGCGTTTAAAAGCTTTATCTTTCCCCCATGTTATACACTTGGGTTTTTATAGTGGGGTCCAGGCAGCTGTTACGTTTTCAACATCAGTTAATTTGAAAGCGTTAGCCCCTCACTGGAGCTGGAAGGTTAAAAAGTTGACCGTTTAAAAAGCAGGGCACTGACTTGCACGTCACTTTCATCAGACATCCGCTTTTCAGAATGATCTCCAAGGGGGAAAAAGGTGGGGGGGGGTGGCAACTCCTTTTGGAGAGCCGCCACACGTACAGAAATGCACCCCCATGCTGTGCATGTGTGCGTGCACACAAACCATACAAACACAAATGCAGACAAACCTATCCAACTGCACACACAAAGAGCAAGCTAATTAAGTGTGAGAAATGTAGACACTGCTGTCATCTTGACTAACACATAAGGCAGTGTGAATATGCGTGGAGTTATGAGACAACCCTAGAAGATCAAGACTCGCTTCCTGCCATCTGTAGTGCCTGTGAGCAGCACATGTACTGCTCCGGGAGGTGCAGAGGTACGGCCGCACCTGCTCGTGGATTCTTCCGCAGTAGTAATTGTACCGTGGGGGCGGGGACCATCCTTCCGCATTGCAACCAGCAGGCATCCTTTACAAAGCACGTGACCAAGCACGCAACCTCTGATAAAACAGCATGTGCACAGTCACAAGGACCATCATGGAACACGAGGGACCTTGTTAAAGTTTCCATAATCATTCAGCTCACTGATGAAAGGAGAGGAGATGGAGCTCCAACATCTAGTCACGATTCTGTACAACCCATATGACGATCAGTCTGAGAAACAGCACGGCATACCAAAGTACTTGTCGCACAATGGGTCAAAGCACAAGAACGCCCGTACCCACACGGCCGGAACTGTGGCAAAGGGGTTTGGAGACGCCCTTTGCCAGAGTACGTCTTCCGAGGCTGAACCGTTAAGGCTTATGATTAAAGCTAATTTTTTTTTCACACCTTACTGGCAACATACTCTTGACACACCATTAAAAGTCGTTCAGAAAGGGTTGCCCATCCTGCGCTTTGACAAAACCAAAGGAGTCTCTCCTCTGTGCTATGTGGCTGCTGGGAGCCTCACCAAATATTAGTGTACATTTTTGTGACCATGGATCATAGGTTCGTGCACAGGTGTAGCAAGGATTCTGAAATACTTAGAATATACCAGAATTTATGTGCAAATGTTATTTACTGCAGTGTTAAGACAGTGAAGTATTAAAAACCCAGTTTGCCCACCTATAAGGAAAGTTTCAGGGCTGCCACTTCTCCCCCCTCCAAGGCTTGAACATTCCTCAATCGTTATTTTGTAACAAACAATTGTCTTATATAGACACCTTTCAAATTAGTCCGATACTAATTGGAACAGCAGAATAAACACAAAGTGCTGCGTTTCTCAAATTTGAAAGTCAACGAGACCCCGTGTTGTCCTCTAATATGACAAAATGCGTGCATGCAGTCAATGGCATATTATTGGCCATATTAATTTGCAGTAAATGCATCAGTCACCACAGACTTACAAAGGTTACTCTTTAACATCATTTTTGAGCCAATTAATTTTTAGCATACCGTAATTCCATACCATTACAGTATCAGTGTTAACTGCCAAGTCAGATTCGGCGTTGCTGCACCTCAGCGCCCTCTGCTGGAGAGACAGGTACACACCCTAAACACGCAGTAGGAAGTGGTAGATTATTCCCTTGCAGCAAGATCCGCAGCGTCAGCCTACCGATTATATTGCCCAAGGACCTACCTTAAATTCCAACACCAGTTATCATACATACAATACAAACGTAAAATTCACAGACGTCTCAGGGGTAAGTGGCAAAAAAAAACGATTTTTTAAAAATCAGACTCAAACTCATACCAACGTAAAGTTGTAGTTTAAAAAAGAAAACAGTAGTTAGTTAGCGTACCCGCTAGGCCTCGGATGGGGTTGTTTTCTAAGCTTTTGGGGCTGTGTGGTTTGCTAATTCATTAAGGCATCACAGTGTGGACCTCGGCATCAGAAACAACACGTGCATGGCGATTACGCAGTGCTTTTGTGTTTCGTGGCATGGTATTTATTTAATGTCCCGTAGGTTGCAAATAGACGGACAGGTTGCAAAAACTGCTTTTTCCAATGCATAGTTGGATATCCGCAAAAATACCTTATCCTGCCAAAGTCCAACGTCTTACCTGTGCGAATGATAACATGGGGATTGCATGCTCTATAGTATTCACATATTCACGGTAAACTTTCGCCGACCTTTTGGTTAAAAGCGGAATATTATTGTGGTAATCTGGAATTTAAAGTTTTCGATCGCTGTAGAAATTGAAATCACGTGAGTTCATTAATTCTTTTAATAAGAGTTGCATTGCTGGTATTGTCAACGTATGCGGGCTGTTGAAGATATCCAGAACATGCATACAACAATAGTAAATAATAGTAATTGTATTCAACAGAATATCTGATTGCAAAGTTGCTGTGTACATAACAGCAAGTGTGCGCTTTTGGTTGCTTTTTCAGGGGAGAAAAGACCTACAGCGCTGTGTCTGAAGGACGAAGAGGACCGCGTGGCTATGAGCTCTGACATGGACGGTAGGCTGAAGCCCCCCACCATTTGCATGTTAATTTTTGCTGAATCAGAGCAACGTTAACTTCACCGTGATAACTGTACTGCTACATGGCACAGGTGACGCCGAGAACCAGGTGGAGATGGAGGAGAAAACGCGCCTTATCAACCAGGTCTTGGAGTTGCAGCACACACTAGAAGGTGACGATGCCCATTTTAATTTAGATGCTGCTAGCAGGTATCAGCTGTCCCCTATCGTTAGTCAAGTCAAGCCAAATATATGTGTGTGTGTGTGTGT
>JABJVR010005282.1:0-13705 GCA_025773905.1 Chitala chitala | reverse complement strand
CAGTCCACAGGCACATATACCCCTCTTCTGTCTGCAGGCACATACCCTACCTCAGTCCACAGCCACATATAGCCCTCTTCTGTCTGCAGGTACATATACCCCACCTCTGTCATCATGACCGTTTTTGCATTCTTCTTAACCAGTAGCATTTGATGCAGACTTAATGCTGCTCATTAAAACTCTTTGTGCGTTGAGGAAAAAGAGATGGACTGGATACATAATACTAATTGACATCCATGTCACAAGTACTTAAAGCCACAAATCTCTGACTGAAACGTTACGGGCCGATTGTTGAGTACTAGGTAATGTACAGGATTCCCGACGTGGAATATGAAGGGTCAGCCTGTCTAGGAGCTGAAGATTAAGTAAACCAGAGAGACCACATGTAACAATAGAGGTGCTGTCTGGTGAAGGTTTAAAATTACACAAGACTGCTCTCCCCTGTCATAACATCCGTGGTAGATGGACATATGGGGGTAGCATTTACACACCGCCAAGGTTTTAGTGATGTTGATTTTTTTTTTCTTTTAAAAGTGAAGGCTTTGCCTGTGAGTAGGAAGCAGATGATGTGTGTGTGTGTCAGGATGACAATAAACTATGCTGAACACCTACGGGATACCTGTAGATTTCCAGCAAATTAGTTGTTTTGGTGTGTTGCTTGTTTACGGAAATTTGTTGAGATACGTATCCTGATGCGTATTTGTTTGTCGAGTGCGCGACAATCGTAATTGTGCAGAAAATTAAATGACAACGTTGGCTCGTATGATGGCTCAAAATAAATAGCTTTGAAATAACAAAAGAAATACAAAATGCTGCACCCTGTCTGTGATTTGCATTTGGAAACCCAGAAATGGAATTTGAAATGTCAGCGAGCAAAACATTCACGGGGTCTTACGGACACGTTCTTTTGTGTGCCTTTGATAGGTCCACGCACTGTTGCCCCCCTTGCTCCTTCACCAGCTCTCCTCCTCTTCAGAATTCAGCAGAGTGGGACGCCACACAACCTGAAGCAACAGCGGCACACTTTCTGAGGTTGGGGCCATCAAATCAAAGGTTAGCGTGCACTCTCTCTCTCTCTCTCTCTCTCTCTCTCTCTCTCTCCCTTTCTCCCTCTCTCTCTTTTCAAAGGTGCCCTAGGAACAACCATGGCATGTCCACAAGAAATGCCAGAGGTCTAGCCAGGTGTTTGATGTGGCTGTGCTGAAATGGGTTTCTCAGGCCTGCTGGGAAAAAACTTTACTCCACAGAAATCTTATATAGAAAAAAACCCCTTATGACCAGTTTGACAACATGGGAAAAATAAATCAATGACAAAGTCTTGAAGACAGAAAATCCCGTGGTTAGCGTCTGACAATTTCATGTAACAAAATAAGGTTGAATACGTGGTCGCAATTTTAAAACTCAAGCATAAATTACAAATGGACTCAATTTTATTACATTTAGTCTCATACAGAAGTGCTGTATATACAGGAATTTGAGGCTGATGAAATATTGACATTGCTATTTCTGGAAAAGAAAGAGAGAGCGGTACAGGACGAGATATTTTTCTGAACCAGCAGGCTGTTGAGAATCGAGCATCATATGTCTTGTGGGATTTTTGGCAACTACTTTTTTAACCACATGAAAAGGAAAGCAGAGGTGATGTTCTAGTTTTATGGGCCATAAAATCGCACACCCATAATGCTTGTAGAAATATTAACATTTCAAAAATTATATTGCATGTGACTTTTCATTAATTTGAAATGTTATGCGTTGAGTGTTTAGCTTAAAAAAAATGCATTGCCTGGCTGCGTGATTAAATAATAATTTCAAAAGTCATTTGTGCATTTAAGTTCAATGGAACATCTGTGCTCGCTGCTGGCAGGAGTTAGGAGCTGTGCCAGTTTAACAACAGTCATCACAGACACTTGATGTGACAGAGACTGTAAAGACATAACTAGTTATGCTGCACTGATTTGCTTTTCACACAACTGGATGCGCTCAGCAGACATCGGTGAGCGCAGCCTTTGTTTGTGTCGGGGGCGGCTGCCAGTGCGGGCGGAGCGGCTGTTTAGTGAAGCATTAGGGCTTATTCTGCCCTTGCCGTGGTGCCATTTGGTTGTGTGCAAATTCCAACTTCCGTGGGCACAAACAGAGCTACGCAAGCCCACGTGTAGGGCACAGGAAGGGGCGACGTGGCTGTTCCTGCAAAGAGCATGGAACTTGCCAAGTGCCGAACATTTGTTGGACAGACCAGGGACTGACTGTGTCAGTCATGTGGATCATGTCCTGGTGTGTAAGGACCTCCTGGTAACCTTCATCAAAATAGCCCCACAGCGTTAGTTTGGGGCAGACAGATGGGTTCTTGTTCAGGATATTAATCTTGTCACTGGTTTCATTTCAATTCCCCCAGACAGTCACCATTTACTTACTGGAAAATTTACCATATAACAGAATGAGAACCTGTCAGATCAAAGGCTGTACATGCCATACAGTTCAGAACATTTTTCTGATTTAAATGAACATCTTAATAAAAAAAAGGGGGGGGGGGGGCTTCCCTGAAAGAGCGATTATTCTTTCAGCAGGAGATGCTTCCCCACGAAGCGCATCTGAGATGTTCATCGCCTGCTCATCTCGTCGAGAGGGAGGGCTCGTGTTTTAATTATCGCTCACGACGCAGCTGCTATTCCTGGCATAAGGTGTCCTCGGTGCAGCCAGAAAGCTGCGTTCTGTTTAGACGAGCACCAAAGTCAAATCTGGCTCAGCAGCGGAGTTGGAAAGGAAGTGTGCCCATCCTGGATGGCTGCTGGCTGGATGCTGGATGCTGGACGCTGGATGCTGGCTCATCGTGGCCTCCACATCTGCTGCTCTAGGGACCCGCTGGTTACACCTTCCCCCCAAAATCCTGCCATCACCTGGCACCAAGTGCCCATTTCTATTACGGTTTGTCCACAGGGAGCGTTCATCACTTGGGCTGTTGTGCAGCATAGCGGGTTAAGAGAAACTGAAACTGTCATTATCAGAACAAAAGCGCCTGGCACATTCTGACAAAAAGTCAATAAAATCAGTTCTTGGTAAAGTAGTATTGTGGTAATATAATGAAAGGTCATATTTACTTCTCTGACAGCTGTTGTATGGAAGACTGACTTGACCCTTTAAATTTACGTTTTTGCGCTTTGGGGATTTAAGACGATCACAATCCAAAGATCTACGGTGCTCCATCTTTCCTTTAAAAGGCTGATTGCAGGAAACCATTAATGTATACAGTCTCTTGGCAAAAATTTGCTTTTTTCCCCCGTAGGCAAGGTTAAAATGGAGCATTCTGTAGTGTTTGCCTCCGATTTAAGGTGGTATTTACACAGTGTTGCAACATTCTAATTTGTTTGTCAGAAAAGCTTTGTTGAGAAGTGTACAAGGTACATGCTTTGACCTCGTTAGCACTTAACATTATGTCTTTGAAATGGGGTTGAAAATAAGCAAGGTTTTAATCTTCCAGGGAACGTGCAGTTGATCCATTCCACCAGTGCATTAGCTAAACAGACTCAGTAAACAGCTAGAAACAGAAGGCTCCAATTTTCTGAGCTGGTTCATGTGTGGCAGTCAGGGGCCATGGAAACAATTTAATGACATATTTTAAGATGATGATTAAAAAAAACATTTTGAAAAGTACATGCAAGTGAATCATGTTTCTCAGTAAGCAGTTAATTTTGGCTTTTTCACTTTTCTGATAATCTTTTTAAGGAAATTGCTGCACATTCTGGGGAAACTCCCTTTAATAATTACAGAAGGTGTGTAGTTAGAAGTGCTGTGTCCTAAGCCATGGTGAGCTGGAGCACAAAACTCCAGCAAAACTGGATCAACCCACTAACACTACATAGTTAAGTGGCTACACTCTGGTATAACACTTTTAATGAAGGGTTTTGTGCGCTTTTTAACATTTATCTTGACCTGTTGGGTTGAACGGCTTTTGAGAGCTGTGCATGTGCAGTTTTCAGTCAGCTGACGTTCTCTAATCCACAAGGGGATAGGGAAGGTACGAACAGAATGCCAACGGGAGGATTTTAATGATTCCACACCGCTTTTTAAAAAATACAGTTGTGAAGTTAAACGTGGCACTGTGAATGGTACGCAGTTCAGTTCCATTTATTCTTGTATAACAACCATCCCAACACAGCTGTCCATGTATCCAAGAAACGTGTAGTAAGATGGTACATATTGATGCAGAGGGTATAAATTTTACTATGTAAAAGATGAAAACCCAGGGTGATATAAAGGACAGGAACCCCAATTGTTGAGTGTGGTTCAGGGTTCTGAAGCCCAGACTACCCAGCCCTCCTGTTATGAAGGTGTGATTCAATAGAAATGACTTCTTCTTCATCTGTGAGTTTCTCCACTTCTCAACATGGAGCATTTCACAAGATGACTTAGGATATGCCTCTCTAAAGGAGAACTTTAGGTGGAGCTTAGGCTTCTACATGCTGACATCTCCACCGAGTTGACACCCAGGTGAATAAGCCCCAAAAGACACCCCCCATTTGGGTAATTTATTTATATGTGCTCGTGCTCTTTCCTTGGCAGACACGTGGTGATCGTTTTTAAATATGCGAAGTGACACCTATCAGAGGTGTGTGGTTTAGATGAGAGATAAGAAAATAAGAAATGCATTTTTCAGCAGATCACTTCTGCATATGTGCATTGACAGGTCTTCATGTCTATGCAAATGTCTGTGCTTGTGTACCTACTCCTTGCTTTTTCTCTAGGCAAGTCTTTCAGCGTGTGCCTGTATGTGTTGCCGTGTTGCTACCAGAGTAAAAGGAAGGCCACCCCCCTCATCCCCCCAGCCTTTTTGTTTTTGTCCTTTATCCTCATCTTTATACATGTCAGAGCTTTCACACGTCCGCGCTTGTTATCATCCTCACGCATGCAAACGGGTCCTGGCGGGTCAGCAGCCATCCACTCACGGGATCACGGTGTCAGCTGGCTGGAGCTCTCCACTCACCCAACACCTCCTTATACTTAAGCCCTCGACTTGCTTTCAAATACGTTATTGACGTATCCCAGAAATGTCAATCAACACTGGTGTCGGGAATAGGATAGTTTTTGAAACGCTTGGGATTCCATTTTTTTTATGCATTGTGTTTTAAATGTGAGGGCAAATGTGGATCCTTGTGTGAAGGTTTTAAAAAAGCTTTCCAAGTTTGATACAAATAATGGTGTGAGAAATGCAGCGCTGACCTGATGTCTTCTGCTGCTTGGCTGCGGCCGTCTCATCATTAGCCCCATACGGGCCCTGGAGTGCATGGCCATATGGTCAGGGAGCCAGCAGGGTCCACCACAAATGAGGACAGTACTGTTTTTAACTGTTTACATATCTGTATGCTGCTTTGGTGAATGTGAAAATTTCGATACAGACTAGAATTTAAGACCTGGTTTGGGATTGGACCATGCGTGGACGGTATGGAGGAAACGGATATATGTCCAAACTATGGAAAATATGTGGAATTGTTGGTTTTATTGATTAAAGTGAATAGTGGTGTAGACCGTAAAGAAAAGGAATTTAGCAACAGACTTCAAAAGTGAGCAACCGACATAACGACCTAGACAAGGCTATCGCATGCAAAGAAGGTCACATTTGCCTGTCAAATAAATAAATAAACAACAACATGTTTCTGTCGTCATTATTAAATAGAATAGCTTTAAAGTGTCAGACATAATGACACCCATTTCCCATGAATCAGCAATGAATTACAAAAAAACAAACATGTCAGATTTACAACTGCAAAAGCACCAGAGACATAAACAAAGATCAGAAGTCAATAAGAGAGTCTTAGGTGTAAGACTCAGTTCAGCAGATTAGCGACGGACAAATAAAACAACCCACTCAAAATGGAACTGTCTCCAAACTCCCTCTGGAAATCCATGCCATTGCTCTTCTCCCTTCAAAACTAAAACCAACCAATGGAGCACCAGGCCAAGGATCACATGGTGGCTTTTCATATACATGTGTATAATGTGTATCTGTATATATCATTGTGTATTTTATTTGTATACAGGAGTCATGAGTCATGCCTCCCCCTACACTACTTCGCCCACTTTTCCATCAATTGGTCCACTCACAGTGATGCTGCTAAACTCTGCTACAAGGTACTTTGCTTAGATCTTGACATCTGAGGTCAGCTGGGCACATTTTGTAGAATGTCAAAATTGAAACAGATCAGCTGACTTTCTGTCAGTGTAGAAATAGTTCAATAGTTCATCGTTTTGTAGTAGAAGCACCACAGTGATGCAATGATGTAACGAAACGTGACCCTCAAGGTGTGAGGAAGAACTCTTGCATCATAGGTGTGGTATTTTAAACAAATGCGTGATCAGCAGAACTTCCAACCCAGGCTAAGGAGGACACCAACAGCATCTCGGTAGGTACCACTGGCATGCTGGAGTTCCAGGGAAATGCTGAATTTGAGAAGTAAGCTGCGCTGTGGAAAAAGTTGCAGAATGTACAAGAAGGCGGAGAAGAACAGAACTCTGGATGTCCCATGGGTATGGCTGCGTGGGGTTTCCAAGCAACTTGATTGTGTGAAATTTTGTTACACCCATTAAATAAACAAAGTGAGTACAAAGAAGAGTATAGAGATTATGTGCAGAAACGCATACGAGAATGAGAAAAAGTCTTGAAAGGGGGACGAGGGATGGAAGAGTTGTTTGTGCATATGTGCTTTAGGCAGATTGAGGGAATGTGTGCAGTTGTACGTGTCTGAAAGAGAAGAGAGCGAGAAAGGGTGTGTGTGTTTGTGTGTGTGTGTGTGTGTGTGTGTGTGTGTGTACAGCCATGCCTCCTGTAGCTGTTGACTCTGATGGGACAAGTGACCCAGCACAGGAACCTTCTCGCCACTGCACGTCCGTAACGGAGCACGTCAGGCGACATTGTCTCTCCTGTCTGCGCGTTGTGTCTGACACCAGCAGAGAAACAGGAAAAACAAAACACAAACAAAGAAAACATCAAGTCAGCGATATACATTTAACAACACTGCTGCTTCATGTTTTCTCGCTTACATTACTAGCTATTTGGTACCCAAAAAACCTATTTTCTTTGCATTTTGTTTGAATATTCAGATGCACATTTAAGTTTGTGTGCTTGTTCCTGTTAAGGTTTCTGGGTGTGTAGGGCATGTGTCTATGTGTGTATGCATGTGTGTTAGTGTGTGTACCATGGCAACACAGAGGTGACTCGGCAGACCTCCTGCCTTCTGTACTGTGGCTGGCCACGTCTGGTATGGCAGACCAGGTATAGGGGTTACTGCTAATACACAGTCTGAACTATTTCCCCCTTTGTTACCCCTGCCATCTCCGAAAGCAGGTTTCTGCCCAGTAAGCAAAACTGCGTAGGAGGGAAAACCCGTTGGCATGGTCATTTATGCAGGATTTATGGAGTAATCCTAACAGGGAGCCTGTGTTTGCTTCCTACCTGCCTCTTGGACTCTTCATTACGCCAGGTCGCTGAGGAGGTCCTACTATTGTTTGTGTTTCAGCTTATGCTTCAGGCACTCAGCCAAACCTGAGCCTTTCCTCTCTATTTTCTTCTCCTGTTTTCTGTTTTTTTTTATTAGAAGGCAATAGGTCAGTGGGAATTTAAACAAGGACTAATTTTCCTGAGAATTTGAGTGGTGCTGTTCCAGCATGACACAGAAACCATTCTCCCTGTCACAGATAAACCGAAAGGTTTGGATGATATGTGGAAAGAGTTTGAGCAATGGCCTCCCACCTGGGGCTGTAAATTAAAAGGAAGAGTCTCCTGTTGAGAACGGTTCTTCATTATACGTAGATGCTGGAGATAGTCCTGTTCCTTTGTAATCCATCTCTGCTCATGTATGTACTACCAGAGCCTTCCACAGGGACACTCCCTGGCCCTCCAGCTGCTCTCTGTACCCAGCATGCACCAGTGCTGGCCTGGTGTCTGGAGAGAGTCAGACTCTGGTTGTGGAAGTCTGCTCACTCTTTCATGTGCTTTTAGAGGGAGTGAGAGACAGACTCTCCCTCACCACCTCCTGCTCCACCTTGTTCAGGGGCGGTAGGAAGGGGTCTTCTCTCATCTGAGACTTTCAGGTTACCAGGTCTTTTTGTGGTTTTTGTATCACTATATTGAGTTGTTTTTAAATTTTATCTGCAGGATATAATGACTGTGCTGTCTAGTCTAAGTCATGAGTATTTTCACAAAATTTGCATTCTTTTTTTTAATGTTTTCCATGGGTTTTCCTGATTACAAATATTTTCGGTCTGAAACAAATGTCAGCACGCTGCTTTTGCCAGCGTGTATTCTGAAACTTTATTTGCATTAGGTCTTTATTAACCACCTAGTCCTTAAGTCAAGAGCACACTGTGATATTGCCTATTGCCTATTCTGTAGGCAAGATGGTCACATTTATGAGCAGCAATGCCAGTAATGCACATCAGTGAGGAAGAGGAATTATCTCGGAAATGTTAGGAAATGCTCTTTCAGCACCAAATGATGGTGGACAGCACCAGTAGGCCCACCACAGAGTCCATCCATCCATTTCACATGTACTGTATCCATCCACTTATCCTATATGTGGTCATGAAGGAGCCTGGAGCTGATCCCAGGGAGATCACACTGAGCCACTCATTCACACACTAAACTGATTGGCATTTTCAAATTGTCAGTCAGCATCACATGTCTTGGGACTGGGGGGAAAACCAGAGTATCCAAAGCAAACTAGTTCTTTCTGTTGTACACACTACACACACACAGGGCAGAGGCAGGATTTGAACCTCTTGTCCTGGGGGTGCGCAGAAACAGTGGTAACCACTGAGCTACCCTGTTAACAGAGTGTAGCAACAAAAAAAGATGGTTATATTGGGGGGGCCTTCAGCATCCATGTCCAGGAGAGAAGAAAACATATTTATACCTCACGTCATCCTCCCGAAGCACGTCAACCACCGTGCCGTGTGAAACGTTTGGGGGGGTGGCGCCTGTTGCTTCACCAATCACATCAAGTGGTGATGTTTACCTGCTGTAAACCAAATGAATTTGAGGAAAGGTAAAATTCCAAACTATCTACCTAACAGTATCAGTTTAACTACCAGAGCCTCTGGGTCACTAATAGTGGCTTTTGGAGAACATTGTATTGCTTTTATCTTGCTGGCTGATAAGAAAAGCTGAATGGTTTTTTGACTCTCAGGTAGTGTGCTTTGATTTTTTGGCAACCACCTAAAAGTTTAAAGAAGGTAAGGTTAATAGGTTAATTATGCTCTAGACAGATTAGTTCAACTCCATCTCAGATTAGTTCACCTGAGATCAGTAACTGAAATCTTTACAGCTAGATCTTTTTCCACTTCCTTTATTTAAATTTGTTCAGTTATATTTGAATGATATTATGCAAAAACTTTACACCCATTATTTAACTCAAGATGAGTTTTAAAGAATAACACGACACACACCACCTAAGCATTATGAACAGATTAAAGGCATTGAAATAGCGTTGTCCATGACAAAGTATCCCGCACATTATACAAAGAGAGTGAGAGAAAGCTTTAACTATTGGATAAAAAGCATGTAGTGAACTGTGAACTGGTAATACTCAGGAGGTCATTCAGCCTTTTCCTGAGGCGTCGCCTGTGCATTTAGTAAGAATAGCATGTGGTCAATGTGAACAAGCCATTGGTGCAAAGCTTTTAAAACACCGCCCAGGTACATAAACACACATACATGTAGTGCAGACACAAACATGCCAAGCACGCGCATGCACACACACACACACACACACACACACACACACACTTTAGTGACACATCTTTTTTCTGCTGGAGTGGCATTACAGAAAGCGCGTTGACCTGACGGGTGTGTAGGTTCTCAGGAGAGTGGCAGACAGTCTTGCCTTCATGTGTTACACAGAGCAGCCAATACGCCAGGCTCACCATTGCCCCCTCCACAACCCCCTCATGAACACATCACCTAATTGTGGAAACATGACACATCTGATGAGGCCAGTCTGTACACACAGCTGTGTGTGGCTGAGCAGCCATTCACAGCCCATGTAAACCAGGTCCCTTTGTGTGCAACCTCATCTCATCTGGTGTCACGGAGCACAGGCTCCCCTCTTCACTTATGAAAGCATTTAATCTTGGACTCAAAAGCATTTTATTAGCTTCAATTTCAAACACCCCCATCCCACAGTTCCATTTCCTATGCCAGGTTAGCTGTTTAGCCAAAAGCCCCAGAACACAAAACGAAGTTTTGGTAACGGCTGTCTGTCTTTCCCTTGTGTGGACGCAGCAGCGTGGTGCTCAGTGAAGCATGGCATTGCTTTTGTAAGCGCAGACAGGATCCGCCTACGGCTGTTTCTGCTCCGTGGAGCTTCTTTCTGTTCCATGAGGAGTGACAGTGGGAACACTGAGTTCTGAAAGTCCATTCCAGCACTAGGATGTGAAGCACCGTCTCAGACAGTATAACCTGGGCCAGAATCACCCTGCCCAGGTAGCTTTCTGCTTCTCTGCAGCCTTCAAGATGGGACTGCACACCCGTCAGTCTGTTGCACCTGAGACCTGTAATTGTCCGATGGTTCAGGAGGGAGGAACTTGTTCAGAACATGAATGATTGCTCTCCTTGGAGAGCCTGCAGGGATTTTTCTGCCTCAGTAAAGTGGAAATCAAAGCCAGCCAAGCCTGGAGCAGTAGTGGGCACGTTCGTTTGGTTACTCTTATCTGACCTGATTAGACTGCCGTTCCGTTTGCATGTCAGTGCTCGATATGAGCATTTATGCAATGCTGTAGCATGACAAAAAAAAAAGACTTTTAGCAGTAGAGCAGAGAGCACTGAACAGCCAGAGATGAGCTCTGCTTTTTAAAGGGACATTGCAAGCAACTCAGCCGTCTGAGCTTTGCAGCTACATCACTTTTCAGCTCTGATCAGACACGCACTGCAAGGCTTGCGGCAGACGCACGGACCCCTGATGTAAAGCAGGTCAGATGGAAACCGTTTTAAATGAGCTCCGTCACCAGCAGTCAAAGGCTGCCCATTGATCTGAGGTGGCCAGACCATTAGTGACAGGAAAAGGGGGAACACAGTTTCAGCAAAGCTGTCTGGAGCAGACACGTTCTTCAAAGGAGTCCAGACATTTCTGGAGAATTTAGGCTTAAACTAGTTAGATTTTACCATGTTTTGTTGAGGAGTTTTATTATATGGCAGAGTATAATGTAAAAAATGTAATGTCAGTGAGAGACCATGATTCCTCTGATCTTTGACTCACCACTAATACTTTGCTCCTCTCCCATCTCAGAATGTCTTTCCTTCTCTGGTCTTCTCCACATTAACGAAGTTCGGTTACAGAAATCCTGGGGATGTTCAGGTCTATTAAACTTGACATAGATGCCTTAATTAAACTCAATTAATTGTTTTCCAATTCTTCTTTGTGGCAAAAAAAAACTTGTGCTCATGGATTTATATCAGCAAATCCTCCAAAAATAAATATGACAGTGTCTTTTTTGATGCTGGTTTGCTTGTAATATTGGTGAGCTTCCACTGCTATATGCTGGGAACGAGTTATTCTCCAGTGCATCTCTTTAGTTTTATTATTATTACCATCATCAACATTTATGCTTTTTCACAGTAAAGTTTCCAGTGAGACACGGCAAATGCAATCGCCTTCCTTAAGGACCTGCTAAGCAGAACCAGCAGCTAACAATACAGGAATCACAGGAGGCAGAACACGGTATTAATTACAGTATAAATCCAAACACTGCACTGTCCTATATAGTCTTTTTTCCAGAAGGAGGTTTTGTTTAATGTTTCCCCAGAATCCCGCACATGGTTTTGCCTACCATTTAGTGGGTCTGTTGATGTTTTTTCGTTCCATTTGCAGAGCTGTCAAAGCATTCTGTCATTAAAGATGGTTAATGAGAGAAAATTGGTTGAGGAATCTGTTGTCTCACATAAATTGTATTAAATGTACTGTCAAGCACTGATAAATATTATTTTTTAAATTTTGCAATTTAATGTATTTAGCCTGGCTGGTAGTTAGAAAAATGGAAGATAATACATTATGCTGATTTCAGTAAAGGCAGGTTATTAGGGGTTCTCTCATGTGGACCTTTGTGTACTGATGTCACCTGTGACTCAGGGCAGGCTGGTTTGGACCCATGTTCAACTCCAGAAGCATATCTGTGTTTCCTCCACACATTAGAATTTCTCCCAAGAATTGATAAATAAGGAACTGTAAGTGTTGTGTGTGTGTGATCTTTAGACCACTGTTTCATGGACTACTCTTTTTCTCCCCTCTAAGATTACATTAACATTTCATTTACATTTATTCATTTGTTAGACACTTTTATCCAAAGCGACTTACATTTCACATAAGGGTTACATTGAGCTGGTGCTGGGTGTCTTGCTCAAGGACACACCTGATGGCTGGGCTGGGATTCAAACCGGGAAACTTCTGCATCCCAGCCTGATGTTCATGAGATGAGCTCATGATCACTGAAGAACAAGGCTCTGGTACTCATGATGGTTTTTAAGATACTTTGAGTGTTTCCAGCACGTACATACCAAGGGGATGAGACGGGGCATGTTACTTACATGGGGTTTTGTGCATCATCTCACAACACAACCTCAGACAGCGAGTGGGCTGATGTGACATGAGCATTGATGGAAATGTGTCACCTGACACTCAGTTGTACTGCACGCCTCTTCCATAATGAACAATGTCACCTCGAGAGGCGTAGGTGTTTCCAGGCTGCTCGTGTTCTGATAATGTGGCGAAATCAAATGTCTGTGAAAACAAGCTCCAGCTTTACCAGCACCCAGGTTTGATGTTACAGCAGAACAGACGTTGTAATGGAGTAAACTCCTGGAGCTATAAACATGATGGTCCAGCCTGTGTTGGGAGTCAGGTCTGTAGAATATTATGAACATTGGGCATAGTTTCAAACTCAAAAACTTCAGTTCAAGTAACACCTAGACAAGTATAACCTGCAAAAACTTGTGACAATATTTACTTGGGTCGGTTTTGATGAAATTCTGGGAGATAAAAACACAACTTGCCCTTCCTTCCTTCAGCCTGAGCGAATTGGGACCCTGTCAATCAGAACTCTGACCCAGGACACTCCCCCCTGTCTCTGGACCCCACCTCACTCGTTACTTAGTTCCTGCTTGTCAAAAGGAGAGTGACAGGTACCCAGTCTCCAGTGGAGCATGGCATGGGTCATGGTCTGACCTCCACATGCACTTCTGCTTCTCATGGAGAACACTACTGACCCGTGGCAGGGAGGAGCTGCAGCCTGTTTGAATCATCTGAGCCTGCTGACAGGGATTTGCATTTGGCCTGATCTATATAGCTGTCAGTACAATACAGAGACAGGTGCCTCTGTCATGTCTCTGCAATGTTTACTTCAACACTTATTCCCTTTAAAAACTTAATACATGCTAGCCAGTTTGCACTCTTTTTCCTGATGAAAAATTTATCAATTAACTGTTTGGTAAAGTACACATAAAATGTACTACTGGTCTGTTACACCAGAGGCTAAGGTTTTTAAATTTCTGCCTCAAATAAGCAGAAATTTCCATCTGTCCTGCAGGAACAAGTCTCATACATGCCCACTTTGTATGTTCACTTCCAGCTGTTGCTTCCTTCCTTTCCTTTTGTGCTATTTATATAAAATTACTTGGAACAATCCAACTCTCTATAAGTATCACTACTATCTGTAATGTTAGGAT
>JABJVR010005281.1:0-13706 GCA_025773905.1 Chitala chitala | reverse complement strand
TAATACTTTTAATAAAGCAAACTACATGAAATAATACAGAAATTGACAAAACCCACATAACTCCACATTTTGCACATGTCTTTTGTGCAAATGTCTTAAATTAAGCTTGCTTAAAAAACAAAACTATGCCCCACAGCTCAAATAATGCATTGCTACATTATCCCTTCAATGCACTGTTGTATTGATGATGTTACTAGAGGCAGCAAAGTACTGTATCTCATATTAATGCAAAGCTATATATATATACTTTTTTTTTCATATACTAGACTCAGTTGTTTTAATTGACCATATGAGTAGTGCTGAAGAGTTATTTATTGCAGATTTAAAATCCCACATGTATGTGGTTTATTAATATTGCAGTGTGAAAACATGGTTTGTCTTCATGCTGTATTTCAAATGGCTTTAGGCAGCAGGTCATTATAGGTACCCCCTTTCACATTTGAAATTAAAGGGTCTTCTTTCATGATCTGTCCTATGAGGTGTTTCAGTTCCCATGGGTGAAGCGAAGCAACATTAATATATCATTGGACATGGCATGGAACTGGCCACTCTGGACATGGAACTGTAAGGAACACCAAAATGCTTTACGATATAGAGTCCATAAGGACAGGAAGATATTCAATGCTGGAGCAATTGCTTAGCGTGGGCGTCCCAATTATGAGGTCTGCAGAAATTTTCAAATTATCTTACTTTACATTACATGTAAATTTGCACATACTGTTGGGTTTATGAGTAGAAATTAATTTGTATGGCTGCCAAATGTTTCTGTTTTTTAGAAACAAATGCTACAATTAATTACTAATGCATACTCTGTGCAGAGTTTTATTCTTTCATCATGGAAGCGAAAAGCTAGTCTGGTGATAACAATGAGAAAAGCAGCTGTGTTCGTGTAAGAGCCTTAACACAAAGGAGGCTCTGATTATGATGTTGGGAACCGTTTTTCGGCCTCTGAAGTGTTGAGGCATAGGGTGGTCAGGTTGAGAGAATGTGGAAGCAAGGGTAGATGAGATCAGAGCCCCTTCACAGGTCCCTGGTGCCTCTCTCTGCTGGGGTATGCTCATGCAGACATGCCCTGCATAGACCTGTGCTCAGACTAAACACCCTCTGGTGTGTTCTATTGATTAAACCGGAAATGTTCAAATACTTATGGGGAAGAAGGTCTTGGAAGGTAAGGGGGAGGGATTTACTGTGTGTCAACCCTTGGGTTTGAGACCAAATACTGTCCAAATTGTTGTTACTATATTACTATTTTGAGTGTGTGTGATTTTGTGTCAAGTTTGGAGTACGTGTAAACTACACAAATGTGTAAAGAAGCTAACTTGGTGTCAGGTGTGGAGGAGGCTGATGAAAATTAGTACTGTTGCCTTCACAATTTCTAACAAAGTTCATAACAGGAATAACCTAGAGGAAAGTGGTTATAAACTTGTCAACGCACTGCAGTATCACCCATTATACCACCTTTACAAAACACATCTTCTACAGTCTTGTATGCATCCTGTGTTGAACCAAATTTTCCGATGCATAGCACCAGATGATATCATGTATAAATCTCGGCTTCGGATAGTCAAAATTTACATTTGCAATATACTCTTTAAGAGTCTTCAAGCTGATGTTTTTGCTAACGCTAGGTCTCAGGATAGGCAAATTTGGAAAAAAGTTATTATGATAAAAAAAAAATCCCAATAAATTATTATCCCAGTTGTTGGTGATGTAATTAGTGGTAGAACAATGATAAACAGAAGGAGTATAACCAAGGAGTTAAAAAACTAAAAAATCCAAAGGATACATGCATGACCATAGTCATGGGAGGGATTTAATATAAATATGTATAGTGAAGGTTTCAAATTTGTGTGGCAATGATTAACCTTGAAAAAATGATTTATTTTTACATGGAAGTAAAGTTTTGTAGAGACCTGATTAGGATTAATCCTGATTTGCCTGTCACAGAGGGTAGGTGCCACTGCCCTTCAATGAATGTCTTTAAGACCACAGAGCTTTGCAATGAAAGGGATTTTTTTCCTCTGAATCCAGAACATCACTCTTCAACCACTGTGAGGAATTCCTTTGACACTAGAAGCTCTGGCACTGATGCCACCCTGCAGCTACATTTAGTCTCATCTGGCTTTATTGTGTTATTGATTTAAAACTGTTTTACTGATTGTGCTTTGACCCTCATTCATCCATCCATCATGTAAGGGGTGTTATGGAGAAACCTGCACATGTCCAGGTCACACACATCTGTCACCAGAACTTTGACAGCCAGTTAAAGTTAAAAACATTCCTGAATCTTAGAACGTTGTGTTGAAATTCTGTACAATTAGTCACTTGTCTAGCAAAAAAAAAAAAACCCTGATCAAGTGAAGAACATTATTGCATCTTTAGCTGTCCAACCTTCATCCCGCCACACAGAATTCAATACACACTGATAGTGGGCATCCCGAATTAAAAGTATGAATCAAAGTTCTCTTCAGTCAAAGAGCCGATGTGTTAAACCAAAGTGAACTGGTTAACGAGTATTGAACCGCATGGGTTATTGTTTCAATATCTCACATGCTGGGCACATTGTGCAAAATTGTTCATTAATGTTCACTCCCCCCCACACCTATAATTACGCTATACTAGAGGCATAAAGAAAATGGTAGTAAAAGTCCTCCACACATGGGTATTCCTATATTCTCTATATATTACTTTTTTGATATGTGAAATTTCTGTATATTTTAATGTGCTTCCATGTTAAGTAACTGTCATTATCATAATTTTTAATATTACTTTAGTGACTTGAGGTGTTCTTTCAGTGCCCTGTAGTGCCATAAAGCAGCACTGAGGAACTACATTCACACCACCGCCACCTTCACAGGTGAGGCAGTGAGTCAAGGCCTCACCGCTAATCTAAATCAACTTCAAGAATATGAAACACACCTCTTTGAGGAGAAACTTTTTTGGATTTCAAGTTCCCTGTCTCATTAAAATTGATAGACCTTTTCATCTGCCACATTTGACTGTGTGACCCACTAGCCTACTTTGCACTTCTGTCAAGGGAAGAATAAAAACCAAGAGGTGGCGATGGAACGATCAAAACTAAACGAAACAATTACAGCTAAGCTGGGTAAACATTATTAATTAAGTATATACAGAAACAAACAAAAAACGTCTGTGGACTTAAATAATAATGCTAGTTTCATATGACCAATTTGCAGATTGCCCAGTATAATATACATGAAGATATTATCTATCTGTGCACAGATGTGAGAGGCCAAGCCTAGCTTCTCTAGTCAACACTCATCTCCTCAATACAAAACAGTCACAGTAATACACAGGTGACAAATACAGGTGAGGAATCAGCATAATAGCAAAAGGTAAATAAAAAAAAAAAAATCTTAAAGCTGGAAAAACTACTGGGGACATTTAATGTGGTGAGTTTAAATCCTGATTTTAGATATTTTTTGTACTGATCAGTAAAGGCGACAGGGAATCTCAGTTAAGGATGATGGGCAGCAGTGTTAACCAGCTCTAAGCTGTGTCTTTTCACATGGTTTTGGCAGCGTGAAAAGCAGGAGATGTCTATATATACATATGTATGTATGTCATGAAGCTGAAGTGAGGATGTTTTCCAGTAAAGAGTAACTGAACAACAGTTTGGGACATTGAGCAGCAGTTAGCTATCTACAATTTCATGCCTCAGAATTTCAAAGCTTGACAACGTAAGGCGGCACTAAGTCCTTCATGAAAACCTTGAGTCGTTCTACCTTAAATTGATTGTAGCGGTTGGGCCTGTCTGAATAAATGAAGACACACTTGTAAATGTGGAAAACCCGTGGGTTACAGAAATGGATCGGCATGGCAAAAGATGGAAACTGTTGCAAAATCTTCTGGAATGCAGAATGCTTCCTCTACATTCATGTGATCCCACAAGCATTTTTACTTTTTTATGTGTTAATCAAAATAAATCGCGTAACCATCCATGATTCTGATGCTTCAGATTTGCATAACTCAAGCAAACCCCACCCACATTACAACTGCGCAGAAGCATGTGACCTGCCTGTGCGTTAATTGTGTAAATTTAGGTCTCAAATTGTTTAAATTTTCAGTAGGATATTCTATTCCTCCCTACTATATCTGAACAGCTGTTTCTCTCAAGCGTCAATGCACTATTTAAAATGCAACAAACCAGCCACTGTCCTTCTGAGATATAATATAGTACTGACTGTCAGAGGTGGGGCTTAGGGTGCCTTATGGATAACCACTTCAATGCCTTGGTAAGCACAGGGGCTGAAAAACCTTCTTGTTTACCTTGAGACAGTTGTTTCTTAAATGGATGAATTGCCCTTGCCAAAAGGTATTCTTTCACCAGATGGATTCAAGATGGATACTGTGTCCGCTCTCTGTTGAGAATGCCAACATTAACAAAAATGTACAAACTTTCAGCTAATCATATTTTGTTCATATAAATATATATTTTGTGCCTTTAATTTTTATTGTCATTGTGTAAAGTAAATTATATCAAAGAACTGCAAACAGAAATGAATTCAACTTCTTGGTGAAGACTGGTGCATAAACAGACAGGAAAGTGTGGCCATGTAGAAGGGGGAATTAGCCAGTCCTCTTACAGGGTAGCGTGATGCAGAGCACTGGCTGTAGTTGTCAGGAAGAAGACATGACTTGCTATGTTTAGCTAGAAATTATTAGCAGTATAAGTACCTCCCTTGGGTTGGCGCACTGTTTGTTCATTTTGCGGGATTTCAGAGATTATGTCAGGGGCCTTGAGCAATGTGCATCTGTGCACTAATTTGGAGGATGAGGCCAAGCCTAGGGGATAACACCAGTTTGCTGTAATTACTCGTGTCTGATACCATTCACAAGCACAACACTGTGCTTCGGAAAGAACGTGAAATGATAAACTGTCTGAGGGGTTGTGTGTCATAGACAATGGGCCAGCATTTCAAGGCCAGATTCTCAAAAGGCACAAATCAGAAAACTTAAAAAGAGGTCTTAATTTATTAAATTAGCTTAATACAGAACTTTACTGTGTGTTTCATGGAATAAATTGTTGTTTAGCTTTGAGCTATTACTTCAGACAGTTGAACCAGCAACCATCGTGGCTTACTCTAAATTGTTATGTGACCTGCGATGCCATGTTGAATGTTACTAAAAACCCAGTGTCATGGCTGAGTATGATCATATAAATTGTCAAACTCGATAATACCACGGTGGATCTGTGACTAAATAAATAAACAAATGCAAGCACATCTCAACATTAAACTAGCAATGTTTTGTGCTATGAATCTCTAAAACCATGACAAAATGGTAGATTGATGCTAGTCATGGCAACCAATGAAGTAAACAAGGCTTCTCTCATTAATATAATACAGTGAAATGACACAGGGTGTGACCTTGGTGAAAGCACAAGAACTATATAGCACTGAAGCTTTGGTGTAACTATTAGTCACTAAAATTAATTTGAAGTGAAATTGTTTCTTTTTACACAGTGAAAACTGAACTCTATTGTTGCTGAGACAACAAAAGAGTACATTTGAAAGGAATGTTAATAGATTGGTACATTGCGGCAACTTCTTTCTGGTCAGTCCTGTAGAATGTGTATCTTTCACCCTGTACTTCTCCATAGACGTGGCTCAAATGACCGACGCCTTAATTAGATGAGGTGTTATTGAAAAAGGTTATATGCCAAAATACTCCAGGGGATAAAGGGGAAAGTGATTTGAGAAATGTATTTGGTATTTTCTTTAATACAGTACACTTTGTTTATATGCATGCCCTCTGGACTGATAACCATTAGGCTTATAACCATAACATGCTTGTAAATGTAGCTGGGTTTAACACAAGCAGTTATGGGCACTGCCATATTGTACATCATGAGAGGACATGCCATAGTTCATGGCTTAACATTTGCAGGCTAAATCTAAATTTACTACAGTGGGTTGGTGTCTTGTCCAAGGTACCCCCTGCCTTGTACAGTAGGCTGCCCGGGATAGATTCTGGTGCACCTATGCACCAGACAATATGTTCTGTTATCACAGAAACAAAAGCACCACGCAGATTGTAAATGTAAGTGTTACTTAAACTAACTCACCATGCGGGTTATTGAGGTTGATTGCTGTATGTTCATATATTGCTAACTCTGCACCCCATAATATTACTGCAGAAAACATTTTGGCAGGCTTGCTGGCAAAGAAACAAAAAATATAAACTTAAAAGTATAGCTGCAGATACTGCTTTTTCCGTTAACAGTACTGCAGTGTGAAGGTGATGAAGTGTTACTCCTCTTTATAAATACTAGACGTTCTGTTCTTTTCCAGAAAGAGACATGTTTCTCTGGTGTGTTAATCCTGTTCACTCTTTCCTACAGAAACAGCATGTCCAGCTCCTTGCCTGTCAGGCTGGCATCCTGCTAAATACTGACTTAAAATACTGCCCACCAAATTTCTCGGGTCAAAACACTATGAATATCAGATTAAAATAGAAAGATTTTACAGCTGTGTGTGTGTGTGTCTGTTTGTGTGTGTGTGTGTGTGTGTGTGTGTGTGTGTGTGTGTGTGTGTGTTAAAATTCTTAAATTAAATACTGTATGTTTTATAATGTTATTCATTGTAACAATTTGTCAAGAACACAAGAAGTCTGGATCCCAATGAGCAGTGTTGCTCTTTATTTACCTAAAATCACAAGTCAAGAAAGGCAGGACAGAGATGTAAGTTGTTGACAGAAAAGATGATCCAAAAGACAGGAGGTTCAGTCCGAGATGAAGACAGGGAAGAAGAATACACAGGTTTTAAAGGTTCTGCAGGAGCACGCTGGCTGTACTGTAAAATATGAGTCACAATGAGCCACTTTTCTGGTGGTAATATCTGCTTGTTTAAATGAACAAAAAATTTGCTGCTGTAAATGATCTAGGCTGCTTAGGATCTGATTAGCTGAATTAGTAAAAATATTGAATAAATAAGTAATGTGTCTTAGCATTATATAGATCCTCAAGGCAAAGGCTCTGTAGTCTTTGAACCGACACCTGGGTCATCCAGGGCTTTAATAGGTGGAGTCAGGTCACAAAAATCTAAGGTCTCACCCGTCCAACTGGCAGTGTCCCCTTTCTCACAATACATTGTGGTTTCCGGTCCATAAGTCACCCACTCCTTCTTCTCTTTCCAACTTTTCCTTCTCTAGAGTTTCTACAAACCACAATTATCTCTGATTGATGACCCAGCTGCAGCGCTTCAGGGATCCCTGTCCTGATTTACCTTCTCCTCAAGGTCTGGAGAGAGAAAAGCTCTTCTCAAAGGCTTTCTGTGTTCATTTAATCTGGACAAAGGAAAAACTACTTCCTTGTGAAGCACTTATTTAAAGGGTCACTGGGCAGCTTGCTTTTGTCTGTACTACAATGTCCATCTCAGATATCTAGAAGGGTCAGTGTTATAAGACCCCTTTACTCTTTTCAGTGCTGTAGCTGTCTGGGTGTTTATTGCAATTTGGCCAAAGGGTCCAAACCTTAACACACACACACACACACACATTTGCTGAGCTTTATTTGCCAAAAATGAATCATCTGTCCTGATAGCTCATTAAGACAACAACAAGAGTGATAAGATTTTATACTCAGTACCAGGCCAGAAATGTGGAAAGTAATGCAATTTAATTTATCTACTTACATAGTGGTGGAAAACGTTTTTTTTTTTTTACACATTTTGTACTGGATTTAGAAATAATGAAAATACTAACCATAAAAGCAGAAAGGAGAAATACATACCTGGTTTTTGGATTCCAATAACTGTCATTCTTTGTCTAATCATTGTCATTACTGCCATTTTACATCACTCCATTTTTTAATTGGACAGTTAAACTGTAGCTGTTTCACTGGCACCTTTATATCCAGTTAAAACAAGCAGCTTACATTATTAGACATCATACATTGGTACGGCTGAAAAAAGTTCCATCTGAATATAAGTCTGAAAGCTGAATGACCGCAATACAAATGTAGGTAGGTGAGCTTATTTAACCCTCAAACAAAAGGCAATCTGTTGCTGACAGGCCCACTGAATGTAACAGAACCACAGAGCGTGATGGAGCTGGAGAAGGTTAGGAGCACTTGTCATATACAGCTGTCTTCCTCAGCTCTGATTACCTGCAATTATGAATTCAGACCTAAACAGCCAACTAAGCGATTCGAGGGCGACAGTGAAACACAGTCTGAGGAATCATTAAGCAGCCCTTCGTTTTGTTAGTCAAACGCCATCAGTCAAGGCCCTGTGCACACACTGACTCAAAGCTGTCTGCCAGCATCAGCAGGCACAGAGATGTGTGTGCTGTGCATTATGCATTGCGCATCCTGTTTTTGTTATGAGGTCCTTGATGTTTAAAAGATCTGAAACATAGTCCTATTGTAATATCACACCACCAAAGAGGACAGGAAAAAAGTAACATTCCCTATATACATAAAACATTTGGAATCCTGAAGCCTAGGGAGAAACTTTGAACATTGTGGCCAAGTTTATGGCCCCACTTTATTTTGCTTGGGAGGTGAGGAAAATCAGCTCTTTTCAAAGATGGACCTTTAAATCTTCAGTTTCATCATTGCCTAAGTGTTGGTGGACATTATGGGGGATGTTTGTGAGTCATTAAAATTTTGATGATGTTAATAAAATGTTGTGGTGATATTGAGAAAAAAAAAATATATGATGACTTATCTGTTCTACAATAAAGGGTAAAGAGCAATGCCTCTCATTTATATTAACTAAAGGAATGAATGAATGAATACAAATATAATTTATTAATCCCACAATGGGGACATTTGTTCTCTGCATTTAACCCATCCACTGAGGGGAGCAGTGGGCAGCCAGCCAAATGCAGCGCCTGGGGAGCTAGTGCTGAGTGTCTTGCTCAAGGACACACCTGGCTGTGGTGAGATGGAAGCTGGGAGACTTTCTTGTCTTTATGTTCTACCAGTTGAGCCATCAGGCCTGTAAGTGATCAGTTTTTCAACATGGAATTCATACATATAAAGATTATCCATTGCAAAAATGGACAAAAATGTTAAATGATGCTGAATTAGTTTTTCTTTCTCCATTTGTATCTTACACATAAATCAGTAATTAAAACAAAATGAAACAATACAGCATGTATTACATTATGTTTAAAAATATGCCGACAGAATACACTGTACATAAAAAGAAAGGATACACAAATTTGCACATCAACAAGAGTTATTCCTTTTTTGGGTGATCATAAATCCACCCACTCAGCCATGCGGCATCTTGGGAAAGTAAACAGAGAAGTTCTGAAGCTTTGCATGAACTTCAGAATTTAAGAGGCACCGATGTGGAAGTATGTTAATACAACAATCCTCCAAACAATTTTAGATATCAGCTTTGATTTCGTCATGGGGTTGAATTGTTTATCTCTGCAGCAGCTGTCAGGGACATGTTAAGATCAGACCAAACAGGAATGCGGCACGCGCTTTAAAACCAAACACAAGGGAATCACTGGCAGCAGTACCAGGTGCTCCAGGTACTCTGTTAAAGGCATTTAAACCTGAAAGCTTGCACAGACCAGCAAGCCCAAGGATCTACTAAAAGGAAAGGGATGGAATTGAAATCCCTGCTTTCTACACAAAAAGACTGACTGCATTCCACCCATAAAGTGATCCATTCTTTGACTGCATGAAAGCAATGCTTCAATGTCCCCTGATTTTCACACCAACGTCTTAAGACTTGCTTAGTAGTCCTGAATTAAGTGCTTCAGACAAGGTACCCCCATCTTTATTGCATTTCAAGTGTTTTCACAGTGTCTATGTAAGTAATAATTACTAATGGACAGGGAAGACCTAGCTAGAAGAAAACAACAGAAGCCTAAAGGAAGAGAAAGTCTACGGGCCATTCTGGCTCAATAATTATCAC
The DNA here is from genome assembly GCA_025773905.1 of Chitala chitala. Classification (NCBI taxonomy): domain Eukaryota; kingdom Metazoa; phylum Chordata; class Actinopteri; order Osteoglossiformes; family Notopteridae; genus Chitala; species Chitala chitala. Next base: position 3,807 of record JABJVR010005281.1, on the reverse strand, counting down.
TTTATTATCACACTTAACACACACTCACTGAGGTGTTTCCTTCAGGATTCCTGCTGTATTCATTTCTACAAAATCTGAACCATTATGTCCCAAAGAATGGAAATGATGTGTGAGCTTCTGGGCAGCATGTAAAGATAGAACCCCAGATAATAAGATAAGGACACCTGTGTTAAGGACTTTGTAGAACTTTGGAGCAGTAATGGTCAGGTAGTCAGTGAAACATCATCTCCTTATAGCACAAGAGGAGACACACCTTCATTTACTGGATGGTAATTAGAATCAGAATTTCTCAGAAAGTGAACAATCTAAAAGACGGAGTTAAAGCACAGTCTGTAGTTAGAATCCAATTAGCAAACAATAATATGAATGCGGTGTCATGGAAATTAAGATTTGGAGTACATGAATTTGTTAAAACAGAGTCCAGAACAAACTTCTGTGTGCTTGGGAGGAAGACAAAAGAAAAAATGCTTTTTTATAGAAGCCCAATAATTAGGCATACACGTGTATACACAAAAATAAAGCATTTACCATGTAAAATAAGAATATAATTATTTCACATTCACAAAGTTTGGTGAACAAAACACTAGTGGTATATAATTAACGGAGAACATTTTCAGGGGAACCAGAATTTTTTATATGAGAAATGACACCCCTCTCGTTGTCTAGGACCCTTGTCTGATCAGGACTTTGTGGGTCAGTGGGTCACACATACATTTTTGGCAAAGCAAGATGCCAGTTTAACCCTTTATGTGGTTTTCCTCCACAGCAGAAGAATATCAAGAAGTCATCTACTTCTCAACTACAACGCTCATAAACAAACAAAAAATACTGATATTAAATGTTACTGATATTAAAGTGAAACCCCCAAGTTGCAATTCATAAGAATTCACAATATATGTATATAATTAATAAAGTCAATAACAAGGCGGCCATAGATAATTTTAAATAATCAGATAATCAGCAATTGTTAAGAAGTTGCCTTTGTTTACTAGTATTTGGTTGAAACCAGACTGATGTACTCTATAATTTTGACCTCACCAGCAGGAAAAAAAAAAATGCAAGCATGAAAGTGTGACAATGCTGTTTTAGATAAAGGTATTGGCTAAGTCATTAAATTATAAAAATGTCACAAAGATAAAAATTGTCCATTAAAGGAATGTCGTGACAATCTAAATCACTGATACATATCTGCAAAGTGCTGACCTGCTAGCAAAAATAATAAAAAGGAGAATGAAAAGGCTTTAAAACAACTGAAGGGTGGAAACTGAATGTTGACACATGTGCTGCCTATTCAAAATTGTGCATTAAAGGCAGTGCAGATAGCAGGCCTAAAAGTGCTTAGCCAAAGGACACACTGAGTTCTGAAGGTGTTCTACTATGTGTTCTGGTGAACTGAATAACAGATAAGTGACAGTCAAACTTAATCGTCAATAAATACAATAAAACAGAAAACCATTTAGAGGACGTATTGAGGAAGTGGACCAAGCATATAATTAGTGCACTTAGAGGTTAACACTATGCTTCACCTAAAGTATCAGAGGTTAAAAGGTGAGGAGAGTGTGCCATACCATCCCATTGAGATGAAACACATGCACCATGCTAGACCTAACAGGTTTAATGATTCATAAATTTTCCAGACTTGCATGTACAGTTTGTGGTATTGGGAAGCTTGGATCCTGTCCCAGGAACACTCAGAGTACAAAACCCAATGTGCCCTTAGAAGAAGTTGATAGTTTGATGTAAGACTTATGCACAACACACACACACACACACACACACACACTCTCACCTTCACTATATGACAGGTACATGCCAGGGGACTTGAGACCCTTCCCTTTTCCTCTTTAGATCAACAAGTGCTATCTTTGCCAGTGCTCATAATGAAACAATAATTACATTTTATAGGGCCTTTGGGAGCCTCTCAGAGCAGAGATATGCACTGAATGTGCAGATGTGAGCAGAGCTACTAGGGAGGGAACAGCAAGGTCATAGGTTTGGTTTCAACACTGGAGGCTGATTCAACTCCCAAGCCTCTTAATGTAGAAAAGATTTGAGAAAAATTCAATAAAAATATTGATAGGTACAATTTGGTACTCCCTCAATTTTCTGAAATCTAAGCCTTTCGTGAATGGACTTAGGGTCGAAAGAGCTAACTGATTTTGGGAAATCTTTAGAGCAGCACCAGATTACCTTTCAGTGTGTTTAGTTCTGTACACTAATCAACTTGACCTGAATGCAAATAACCAAAAAATGCTTCCCTGAATAAAGCAGGATTGTTGAACATTAAAAAAAATCATCATTAAAGTAACAATTACTGATAGAATTATCTGTCTAGATAAGCTATCAAGTCAGATTTGTCAGTCACTTACAACTGTTCATAGACAGAGCCCAAAAACTCAATAAAATGTAAAAAACGTTTTCGTCCACAGTTGAATTAATACAGAAACATGTGGTAGTAAATTTCAACTATGGACTATGCAGGAATCTGAGAGTGGCTGAGAGTGCATACAGTACAAACCACAAAATTGCATTTCAAGTGCTGTGACATACATATACCTAAGATAAGACATGAATGCATGTGATCACAGACATTACCATAGTAAGAGGTAGTTGCATAAATGGTTCATTATTCACATGTACAGCACTCATATACAATGATGTCTACAAACAAAAGGCAAACAATTCCTTGTAAAAACTTTTTTTTTTTACTTTTTTGAGATGGGCTGTAGATGGATGTCCATTCAACAGTCATTTTTAAATTCATGCAAGGTAGATTCAGATCATTTCAGGAACTCATAATTTGTCTTTGCTATACAGAGGTCGGGGGCACAAAGATATACTTCAGCTACTTCACCTGTTATTTCAGTTGTTCCATATCATTTTCTACAGAAGCAGGTGTTTTTTCAAACACAGCTTGCGCTGAAGTGTGTTTCCCCCAAGGCTGCATTTTGTGTAACAAAAGGGAATTATAATGAATAAACAAACACTTGCCAAAAACCCACTGAGCTCTTCTGTCAGCTGGACACTAGGAAAACAGGCTGAATTACCGCGGTCGAGCGGGGGGCTTTCCATCTACACCCCTCTCACAAATGTGGGCAGGAAAAAGAAGAAAAACTCAGATATGTCAACATTATATTCCGAAAAATGCTGTTAACGATTCTTTTTTGGTTTCAGCTTTTTCTGTATGTCCTGGAGTCCTTTTTGTGGATCTGGGGCTTCATGCTGAATCCTTTAAACCATTGATTAGAAAACAACATGCTGGTTTGTTCTTTTAATAGTAGCCACAGGTCTACAGTGAGTATAAAAAACGTGGTAGCCTGACAGTATAAATCCATTCAGTTCAGTTCATCTCATTTTTAAATAACACTCTCCCCATCACTGTTGCCCAAAAGTACATATGACAGATTCAGCAACTACTGTGTGATTGGATGTAAACAAATTTAACTGTGGTTCCAATAGTTATAATCAGGGTTTGTGCTATTCAGTTGTAAATTTCTGCTAAGAAAAGCAAACACAGAAAATGGAAACAAAAATCAGGTAGGAAAACAGACCCCTACATCCTCAAAGTTAAGTGAACCATACCCATATGAAAACATTATAAATGTCAAATTAAGATATGTTTTGTTAGATCAAAGCTTAACAGAATCTTTGTATTTTATAACAGAGCTGCAGTGGTGTAATAGTCAAGTAATTAATTTTTTCTTACAAGGGAAGACCAATGCAAAAGTTAGTAAATCACACACACACACACACACACACACACACACACACACACACACACACACACACACACACACACACACACAC
>JABJVR010005280.1:0-13707 GCA_025773905.1 Chitala chitala | reverse complement strand
CCCCCCCCCCCCCCCCCCCCCCCCCCCCCCCCCCCCCCCCCCCCCCCCCCCCCCCCCCCCCCCCCCCCGCGCGGCCCCCGCCCAATGGCTGTTTTCTTCCATACTGGGGAAAAGATGGCACCCCTGTCAAATGACAGCTCTTCAGGCGTATCCACTGCTGTGGCAACATCAAAATGCTGTCTTCCAAGCAATGTGGGATGGAAGGGCTGCTTTAGCCAAGGACTGGTGACAGGGGACAGCGTAAAGATAGGCTGTCAATATGACCTGTATCGTCCATTGACAGTAGGACACACTCTTGCCTACCACCAGCGAAGCCGACTCCATTTCCTGGGTATGGAACATGGCGGCAGCTAATGAGAAATGCAGTGTGCGGTTTTGGGGGGGTGGGGGGGTGACAGCCTGTCACCCGCCTGTGGAAGTCTTCCTCACAGATGGGACTGCTCTGTTGGTCCTCGCAGCTATTTCTCCTCTGCTGCTCCTTCCTTCTTCCCAGCCGCCACATGTCACTTACTGTCAGAGACGACAGCGGCTCCCCCGAGTGCTCGCGCGGGGCGCCCGACCACTGCTCACAAGTGCCTGTGAAATATTGAGCCTGACACACAAACGGGCGCTGCTCCTCAGAGGTGTCGGGAATATCGAAGCTACGCAAGCGAGCAAACAAACACATGGGCGGGTAGAGCAGCAAAGAACGAACGTAGACAAAGTGTAAACAAACGCCAGCCTGGAAAGCGTCAGCAACAGCGCTATGCCGCAACCTTTTTTTCAGATCTGAGTTGAAATGAACGATTCTCTCACACACAATTGCATGTAATGAATTAAAGGTGCTTTGTTTCTCTCGTGCTTGGGTCACAGATTAAATGACCGTGCAGAGTGAGGTAATTGATTTATGGTCACTTTGTGGCATGCCTCGTCTGAGCCTGTGCTTGTTTTAGGCTGAGGAACATAAAACAGTTAGGTTGCCTCTTTTCCTTTTCCTCCATCCAGCCTTGTGAGCCTGTAATCAGACACACTTGTTTGAGGCATTCGTGCGAGAATGCTGGACAGTATGTGTATGCGTGTTACATTTTGTATGTCTAGAGTTCGGTCATGGCATGAAAGCGGTGTGGATTACGTGGGCCTGTGAAAGAATCTCTTAATAGTCCTGTGGTTTTAGACCATCATTTGTGTAGGAGTCTGAAGACCTGCGTGCTCATCATTACCCTGTTTGGTGTTACTGAGTCATACCTCTGAAGGTCTTCTTTCCAGAAACTCTTTTTCAAGTGGCATCTGAGGCAATGTGGCAAGACAGTGACATCATGTTTATCCAAGGGTTTGTTTATTACTTTCTGAGTTGTGGATTATTGATTTAAATTCATTTTAACTCATGCCATTGTAACAAATAATAAATATAATTGTCAGCCCACTGGGCCGTTGTAACCATGTATTTTACTTGGGCTAGGTATTTGATCAGTCTTTTCAATTTTTACCTCCTGAATGGTCACCTCATAATTCAAACCTTGTATAACATGCCTTCTTCATCAAATTTATATATACATTTTTTATTTACATTTTTCCATGCTTTCAATGACTGTAGATTAAGAGATTTTAGTGACCTCTACTGTGAGTTGACAGAAATGCAAAGAGATCTTTACGAATTTGTTGCGCTGCTCGGAATATTGGAGTAGCAGTGCTTGAAAGTGAAATTTCCCTCTAATACCATGTTGTCATCTGCAGGAATTGTTGGGCCAGCCCAGAGTATCTGCACCCTCGTGCAACAATTGTAATGCTGTGCCAGACTGGCATTGTACAGGAGCAGGTTCCGTCTGCACTGGACTCTCCCCTCAACCACATCACAGTGCTGTGATTGGCTAATGAAGTTCTGCTTCCGGTGTACAAGCAGCACATTTAATTTTTAAGTGAAGACAGTGTAATTTTTTGTCTTATTATGAATTCAATTCATTATGGAAAGTATGCAAAACTGTTGTGTTGTAACAGCACAATTTTATTAGAGCGCAGCAAAATTCGAAGTGAGGAGGATTGTGAGAACAAAGACAGTGATTGGTAATAGTACAGTTCAATCACTTTAGCCGTTGGTCTTATGTTGTATGTTTTACTTTATTAAAACTCATTAAATTTGTATTTGGTTTAGAATTATTAACAGAATAACACTACAACTGGCACAATGACATGGTGCTGGCTGTTTGGTCTGAACAGAAAATGCAGTGACTAAGACCTGTAAGCCAGAACGGAAAGCGCTGTTAGGGATGTAGCTGCAAATTTAACAGTCTTATGAAAAAAACAATGCCACTCTCTACCATTATATGAATATGTATTCACTAGATAAACTCAGTAAAATGCAAAGTCCATCTCAAAAAGCTATTGTGCACAGCTGTGTTGCTGTTTTTGTTAGGATAGGATCTTCAGTGAGAGTACTGTTCAACTGATTTAATTGCCAGTGGTTTTACATTGTTTTTACTTTGTTAAAACTTGCATCTAAGTTAATATTTAACAAGAAATACTAAAACTGGCATAACAAAGAGGTGCATACACTATTAGCTGACAAAATACCCACACAACCTCAGAAACAAAAAGGTGTTCTGGGACATATGGCTAAACAATGCACATCTGTTTCATTGCTTGCCAGTAACAGTGCAATGCCCATTTTCACAAGCCATCGTATGCAGTCCCTGCCCTCTCCCACAGTTTGTTTAGATGCGAACCCAGCATAACAGTGTTGTGGCTCCACTGCCACAGAGCCTCACTGCATTGACAGATTGTATGGCGTTCGGTTTACTTGCTTGTATGGCGTTCAGTTTGCTTGCTTTTCTTACTCTGCTGTCTGCTTCTTTCTCTGTTGTTGCCAAAGCATACTTTTACAGTCCAACCCAATGAGAAACAGCATTGACCATTTATATGTGCATATGCCCCCCCCCCCCCCAATATTCCTTCAGCAGAAGAAATAGGGCCTGCACATGGTTCAGATAGTGTTGGGTCTGATGGCAGCCAGTGTTGGTTCATCTGAAATGTAATAGTGTTTGTGTTTGTGCTAAGCATGTCGTGTGCTGTGTGTTGGATGTCAGATCTTAGCAAAGTTGTAGCTGACAGCCAAGCTGAGAAGCTTAAATTACCTCACACCCACACAGGGCAGCGGTGTGATGTGTTACATCTCTGTCTGTTCAGTAAGAGGAGGCAAATAAGATCTTAATGTTTTGCTGTAAAGATTAGACAAATGTCCAAGGTCAACTGCAGCCTTCTCCTTTCCTCGTATTTTTTATCAGGTCTTTTCCTGTCACATGACAGGAAGCTTCATTACTGTGTGTGACGGCATAAACTGTGCTGCAGGACGTGAGCCTCTGGCAGCGCCCTGCACCACCTTTTCACCGTGCATATGGTGTTTGCACAACTGACAGATTTCCGTGACAATACACCGCTGTGTAAATACAGTACACTCGCGCAGGGTGGCCGTGAGTAAACTTCTGGGAGAGAGACAGCAACGGTGACTCACTTTAAATCCTCTGTATTGATGTCTGTTAGAGTGCCTGTCCTCACTGAGCGTGCCTAGTCTGCTGTCTCTTCAATGAGTGGGTGGTGTTTCTGATACGTTTTTAAAAGGCAAACACAATTAGGTGGGGGTGAAGGGTCCGCCCCGGGCTGCTCTGGCTGTCAAAGGCATTGTGTGCAAGTGTGGTTCCTAATTAACCAAAGCTGGCCACAGAGCTGTTTATCTACTGGGACTTCAAAGGCAGAGTGGGAGCTGAGTGGTGCCACAATGGCTAGAATAGCTGGCTTTGTTTTGGGGGGGGTGGGGGTTAAAGCGAGACTTTTTTGTACACAGAACTGACAGTCAGGGGTCTTCCCTTCAGTATGAGGCCGGATAAGAGCGCCTGTTTTCAACGTACATGTCCCCCTCCCCCGGCCACAGGGAGCAGCACAGTAAGTGTTGGATCAGGGCCAACTGACACAGCTGCTATGGGCGGGGGAGGGAAGGGGGGTCATGTGACCATGGACAGAATTAGCACGAAGAACTGCTTGCACTGGAGTATTGACTGCCTCGGTTTTTAGCACCTCCATGCTGTGTACGAGATCACAGGAACTCGTTAAATGGTGAGATCTCTTCTGCCTGCGCCTCGTTCACTTCTCTGGCCTCACTGACATCAAATGAACCTTTATTGCTCTGAAAACATTTGGTCGGTCTCCATCCATCCATTCTCCAACCACTTATCCTTTGCAGGGTCACAGTCATTTTAGCTTTGATATAATCAGAGCTCATTCAGAATGCTGTCAAGTGTGTTTCCGTGTGTGAATTGCATCAACAGTGACACATGGCGGCGTTCAGGCATCGTGCTGCTGACAGTGTTCAGGCATCGTGCTGCTGCTCAGACACATGGTCACTGTCTGCTCAACAGGTCCACATGCTGGTCACATCAACAATATGTTCATTTGTGGACAGCCAGTTGTATGGGCGGGTCGGAGTATAAAAACAGACAATCCAGTCAACAGCTTTATCCTGAAGAAATATAAGAAAACAGCAGACTCGTCTGTTATAAAATAATGTATTTAGGCATGAACTTGTTTGGTTGTAGTCTATCACATCTGCAGGTATGTATGCTGTTTGTTAAACTTAATTTTCAGTGTATGTGATTCCGTATGCCACAGCTACACAAACAGTACAAGTGGAACATGTCATTTTACACTTGGGCCTCAGAACCTAATATTTCCAGAATTCAGACACTATGTAGACTGAGATAAGCATTCAGTTTGCACCAGATGTATTTTTAAGGAATTTACGTAACATCTCGATTAGCTAAATGAAGGATCAAAGAAGAGACATACATGTTTATTGTTGTACATGAGGGGCTTTTTAGTCTGTAGAAAAAGCTTTGGTCCTCACTGTAGGCACTGACTGATTTGTCAGTGTGGTTAGGGCAAGGAATATGTGGATTTTTTTATTTGTCTCCCAGGTGAGCTCTGCACCATGTACTACTGAATAACAAAGCGCCTGCAGTTTTACCATGGACTTGTTTAATTTTATAAGAATCAAATGACAGCACACCCATTAGAAGCTTTCTTTTCACTGCTAAACTGACACGTTTGTCAATGTCTTCTTCACGTGGGTGAGTTTTGACAGGTTCTGTTTGAGCGCGTGGCTTAGCGCCCCGATATCCATAACACATGGAAAAGCGAGCCGTTCTGAAACTGTTAAGTGGAGCGGACTTGACCACCTGCTGAAGGGGTCGTCCCTCAAGAGGAGTGCAGGAGATGTGAAAAGGCCCCAAGATGTTTACCGTCCAGCTTTGTGCTCATTAGCGCCCGCCTTCCTGCGTGGATGACGGATGACGGGGCAATTGCAAAAGCGCTGATCCCAGGAGCTGAGGGGAGGTCTCTGTAGAAGAAGACCCTTTATCAAGCAGTAGAGGGGCAGGCCTCAAAGGCAGGGCCGTGGACCCCAGCGACTTGATAGGCAGTTCATTCTCTGAGCCTCTTAATCTGGTGGCCACCATTCAGCAGCCACTGCCTCTCCGCTTTGTCTCCGCTGTCAGGTTGGCCCTGTGGCTTTGTGCACGTCCCAGTGGGGACCACCCAGCCATAGCCCCCTGCCAGCAGAAGGGATGTGTGTGCTGAGCTGAGAGACCACTCTTACATGGCCTGCTTGTAGCTACCACAATGGCAGATGTGTCACTGACTAACTGTCCTCAGGATGAATGCAGGGGGCAACAGGGCAGTAAGGTCAGTGCTAGGCCATGTCAAGCTGTGCTAGCCTGTTTTGTGCGTGTGTGCACGTGTGTGTGTGTATGTGCGTGTGTGTGTGTGTTTCATCTCGTGATTGCACGTAAAAATATCAAGAGAGGGTAAAGATTAAAAGCTGAAATATCCTTTTCCCAGCTGCACTTTGGTCATTACACACCTGGTGTGTTGCTAAGATACATACATTCAGAATTTTGTTCTTCTGGACCCTGCTAAGATACTTCTCAGGCACACAGAGAGGCTGTCTTATCATGTGTGCTAGCAAACAGAAATCTTGTGCAACATCTGTCTTTTTTTTATAGCTCGTTGAACAAACCCGCTATTACACACTTATGGGTATGTTTGCTTCAGCTTTTGCTGAGATCACATCACAGCGCATATGGTTATGTTTAACACAGTCTCATGATAAATAAATGTCTCTGTAGTGAGATTTGTGGCTGCATTGTCCAAAAGAGATCCCTATGGATGTCTCCAAACTCCAAAGCCTGTGGTTTCTCAGCTTCCAAAAGCTTCTGCGAGGACTCATTGTTCATGCAAGGGTCTGGAATATACAAAAGCAGTTCACCATCTCCATGCTAGCCAGCTTACTGTGAAAATTAGTTGTTAGTATGGAGATTGCAATGAGATTTATGGATATACTGAAGGCTATTGTTGCACCTTATTGAAATAGCAAGAACTGTAGAACATTGTTCTAAATCAAGAAAAAAATGTTATGGGTTTGGGCAAATTATAAAATCAACATCTAATGCTCTACATCGGATATCTAAACCTGCACAATCCATCATTTTAGGGAATGTGGTTCCATTGACTTGGGACCCTTTGCAGCTGTAGGGGCACTTTCACCCCCTTTAAGAGCAGATTAAACACAGGGTACAGGTGTGTTCCAGTAAGGAAGTGCCACCTCTGATGAGTAGGGCTCTGTGGAACAGCTTGTACAAATAAAACAGCAATGGGTGTCAGGCTGTATTAAGTTGCCCATGTTGAACTGCTGTGGGGCCTGGGTCAGGTGTCTGGAGGCCTTTTCAATAAAGGAGGACGTTCCCTGGGTTTATCCCCCACCCTTTGTCGCTCAACCCCACTGAGCTGTGCTCCCTTGGCCTCCTGCCCCTCCTCCTCCTCTGAGCTACCCGCGATGAGCCCTCCTCTCTTCCCACATCGCTGAGCAGACCTCCGTTTACCATGGTGTCGGGCCGGAAAGAATTCACACGAGCTTCAGAGGAGTGTAGCTGAATCCAGCCGGCCGCAGGGTCCTTTGGATGAAAAGCAAGTTTACATGCATTGAACTGGGACGAATAAGGACAAGTGAGCAGCACAGAGTCCCTTGTCTGTGACCACAGTGTAACAACCTGACCTCCTCCCTAACCCTGCAGACTCTCTCATTTCACAAGCAGCCCAGGATGCTAAACTTGCAGCTTTTTGATTAACTGCAACACAAGGGAGTTGCAGTAAGTCACTGAGGTACTAACCACTTTTTACCTTTCACACTGTATAATTTCTTTGTGTTACATTAAAGCAGCGTATCTTTGAGTGGGTAGATCATGTTTTTATTACAAGGACAGACTTTATGCTGCATTTTTTCTCGGGCATCTTTAATTGCCATAATAGAGAAAAAAAAAAACGCATACAGTGGCGTCTTTCTTTGTGTACATTCTTCAACAGAATCCTACCTTCTTTGCCAGATAGTGCTACCTTTATTTTCTCTCCGAACAAGTGGCAATTAAGTACTCAAGCGTGGAATTTCTGCTGAAACAATGGAAGCCTTTGTCTCTAATGGAACGGCACATTGGGTGCACGACTCCAGGTGCCAGCTTGCGTGCCACAATGTAAATTTACACCCTCAGTAATGAAAATTAACGATCCTGAGACAAACGACATTGTGTTCAACCTTGTTATTTGGTACACAAATATGTTTGTAGATGTCCCTTAGCTGAGTGTAATTTGGCCTTGTGTCTTGTCAAACAAATAGGTGAGACACCCCCAGTGAAGGTGGGGAAGAGAAAATAGATCGCTCATCTGGCTCGAACCCAGGCAAAGTAATAGAAGACATTGAGTGTGGCGGCTGTCTCTCAAACTGTTATTTTGGGGCCACTCCCGCACCAAGCTTTTCAACTCTTTCACCTGCAGCTACTGTAGGTAGAGTACAGGAGACTTTCTGCATGTGTTGACAGAACAATAACACATGGGTTTTTCTTTCCTGTTTTGCTTTCTGTTATAGTGTTTCTGTGAGGCAGACAGAGGGTGGTTCCTGTGAGGGGGTTCAATGAAGAACAGAGAAAAAATTGGGGGTGGGGTTCTCCCCTCACCCCAGGCACTGCTGTTCTACAGGGCACAATGAGACAATCCTGCAGCACGGAACAAAGTCCGAGGCCCTCGGCCAACAGGTGTTTCTGTTGAGGGAGCGCACGATGCGGCACCTGTTTCCCCTCAGCAGCCAGGCATTCGGAGGCACAAAAGCCCTGCCTGGTGCCCCAACAATAAGGGCCCTTTGTCAGGAGCTGACAAGTGGCCAGACCCTTTAGCCTACACTGCGACGTGGACAAAGCCCACAGCAAACCAAGAGCATTTTGTGGAAGGGATCATAGGCTCAGTGGGCTACTGGAGGATGGGGGGAAGTTGCTGCCAAGGCAAGCTGCTGTGGCAAAGACACTTTCCCAGAATGCAGTGAGATCTGCATGACATTGAAATCAATTCTTACCTGCTCTCCACTCCAAAGAAAAATATGTGGCCAGAGCCCTTTTGCTATGTGCAGAGCCGTGTGCCGTTAAGGCTTTCTGCAGCACACTTGCCAGTGTATTTACAGCCTGACTAATCGCCAGTACCATTGTGAACGCCTTCCGCTGTCTGCGGCAAGCTCGTCGAGATTAGAATCTAAGGATTTACGGCGTCAAATTTGGGTAAACAAACCCGTAAATAACTACGGGCCACACACCAAGAGGTTTGTCCCATCAATAATCCCCATTGTTTTCTTAAAGTGTTTTTTGCTCTGCGTGACTGCCGGCAGATGGTCAGTGGTGCGCTGACAGTACACCGGGACACTGGGTACACAAAGGCTGAGGGGGGGAGATAGCTCTTATCTCACTGAGAACATATGCAAAATGTATGGCAGCTGAACAACAAAAGCCTGCGTGAGACCCAGCCTCGCTCTCCAATGCTAATTAGAGCTTGGCTCACAGAAAGGCCATCACATAAACAACAGATCTGTCCATTCCCCTGGACTCCTGATTCCACTGGGCAGCCGCTTGCACTGCATACAGTGTCATTGTTCCTCTCCGCACTATGGAAACTGCCCTTCCTTTCTCGTGTTAGCGGCTTGGAGGAGAAGGCACGACGCTTCACGTAAACGCCATGTTTAGAATTTGCTTTTGGGGAATGAGGCGCATTCAGACTCTCCCCAAACAGGTGTGTCGCATGTATGAATTACTGACTACAAAAGGCGGTGATGCGCACCCCCCCCCCCCAGCTGAATGCTCAATTCAGCAGTCAACAATGGAGTTAAAAGGTCAACGGCTCCTACACGAAAACCCAAGCAATGTAAAACACAAACGCTGTGGTCTTTGTGCCCAGATAACAAGATGTAGACAAAAGGACACCTTAGTTTGATGTTTCAAGCAACAAAATTCAAGAAAGCAGTAAATTAACAAACTAATAACAAATATCTAATAACAGACCATATTAGCGTGTCATATATAATGCACTTTCCTTTGTGTAGTCATGAAAAACAGATACAGGAAGACTCACTAAAACAAAACGTGCCAAAGATGGGTTTGGCTGGAGCATATGTTGTGATAAGAAAGTCAAAACAGCACATAGATGCTACATTTTATAAATAATTCCTGAATATGACTTTGAGCGTTTTCCAGCTCATGCATCCTTATAGAAGTAGCTGCAGTGTTTCAGCGGTACGGTGTGTGATGTGTTTGGTTCGGCGCATGCATGTGTATGTGTGTGTGTGTGTGTGTGTGTGTGTGTGTGTGTGTGTGTGTTTGTGCTTGAGACACTGCAGCAGTGTGTACTTGCTCTAGTGTTGCTCCCTCCCCCCAGCATTCTGTTTCAATGCCAGTAGAAAGGGCTGTCCGCAGTGTAGGGACTAAGCCCTCCTTAATTACGACTGCTGGCATGGATTATCGGTGCTTGATGAGGCTCGGGGCAGCTCCCTGTGCTATTGTTTTGTCTCGTCTCCTTCCCTTGCCGCCTGTGAGTCAGTGCACAGCGATGATAAAGGAGAAGTGACAGGGGTCAGCCTGGAGCGTTTCCACACAGCCGCCCCCCCAACACAAGATGTCTTTGTTAATACTCGCCTTTGTCACTTCAGCCACTTCACGCAGGCATGAGCCACTTATTTCTGCCCCCACCTCTGACCCCAACCTATTGTTCACAGAGGAAGCACAACAATATCCACTCCCTCTCTCTCTCTCTCCCTCCCTCCCGCTATCTCTCTTGCTCTCTCTCTCTCTCCCCCCTTCTCTCCCTCTTTCTTTCTCCCCCCCACTCTCTCTCTCATACACTCACAAAATAAGACAAGTACACACAGACTAATTCTGTGTGCCTTTATGGTGTTTTGCTTACATGCACAAGCCAAAACAAGGATGCACACATAGCCACGGATACATGATACCAAGCGGTTACACACACACACACGCACGCACGCACACACACTCCCTCCTCTTTTTACTTGTTCAATCGATATCAGAGGCCTGAAGCAGACGGCTTTTTTGGCTGCCTGCCTCCTGAGAGCGTAGACCTCGCTTTCCAGCTGTTAAGAGGAAATAAAGGACTGATAAGGAACAGAAGGATGGTGGGCAGGTGGAGGGCGTGGGCGGCGGAGCACTAGTGTGGGCTTTGCTTGACAGGCAGGCCTGCACAGACATTTTCAGCTTATTGACTGCTCTGTTAACGAGCCCGTGTCTGGGCAGGCGATGCAGTGACACTTACACCACAAGGGCCGGGCTGCTGCACGTTTGTGCTCAAACCCAGCTCTTAACTGTTGTATTACAGTACTTATTACAGTCAGCCACTATGTCCTGGTGCTTTTGGTGTCAGTCAGCTGTTAAGTGAGATGTAATCCCATATATGTTTTACTCTGACGTGACAGGAACCGGTTTGGGCATGTCCGTTCTACAGTCCTACACAGCAATGTCGCCCCTGCCTGTGACTCTGACAGCCCCCCTCTTTGACTCCCCAGCCCACTGCATTCATGGAGAGATATCAGTAATTCACGAACCTGAATGGCCCTCGCCAACGGCCCTCCTTTGGTCCCTAGTCCATCGCGTACATTATGGCCGCTCTTTGCGAATGACTAATTACCTAATTGGTCTGCACATTTTACCGCCTTCAGCTACTGCTACAGAGGGTTAATGTTTCCCTTTATCGTTTTAGAGCTCATTTACACTGAACCACATTGTGGAAGAAGTAGGCTGGTGTATCAAATGGACATACACTTCATCTGGACATATTCATGGCTGCTTTGCCCAAAATAACAAAATGTCATCCTTCCTATTTTGTCAAAAGATGTAATGTACATTTCTGTACATTGAAGAATGAAACAGATGATTCTCAGAAGCAGTAGCTAGAGAAGCTGCACATTTTTATCAAAAGAATATATTATTGCACCTTCTTGTGACCCATCTCAAAATTCATCGTTGATATTTAAAATTGCCTGGTGTTTCTCGAACAAAGCAACTGAATTACAGCTGATGCCAGTATATGAATAATACTAAGATGAATGTAAGGCTTTTGCCTGCTGACACGATGGTGAGGATTTAGCCTGTGAGGAGGTGCTGTTAGATGAGTGTCCTTACTCTCTCTGTCCAGCAGGGGGCTGCACCACTGAGTGCAGCTCAATCCCCTGAGCGATACAGATGCACAAATCCATGCACGTGTGTTTCCTAACACTTATGAATCCTGTAATATCACTCCTGCTCAGCATGCTTATTAAAATACTTTCTGTAGAGAGGTTTGGTTGAGTGAAACAAATTTATGACAGCTTTATTTACACCTAGATATGGTTATTATAATAAACTGTGCATGTTGTAGTGTACCTCTGAAGAACGGCTTTCTCTTACCTTGCATTTCATTTAATGTGTATTTTGTTAGTCTAGTGGTTTGTGCTGATATTGGGTTGGTTTTTTTTCAGGTTAATTACAAAAGGGCAGATATGGGCTATCAGCACATGATGATGAATTATTTTAATAGTCTGTTTACACCCATTTGCACTACTTTGACCTTACAAAATGTAATGTTGTTTTTGGCATTTCTGGAGGTCATGGGAGTGAACTCTCCAGGATTTTGACTTGGTTTCCATGGGAACTGTTATAAAAACCATGCACTGGTTTCAAAGGTCAGCTGTTAGGGTGTGTAACACTAACACTGATTACGAGCAGGAATATCTCTGTGTGCCTTTTGAGACTTTCTTTTTGGTGCAGCAGTCTTTGAAATTTGCACAATTGATTTTACAGTGATACATAATCTGTCCTTGTCTTTTCAGAGTAAGAGTGCCTACTCCCACATTTACACACTGATCCTGACCACTAAGGCCTACTTTTCTCACTTTCTGTTGGATCTTGACACTAGCATGATGCGCAAAGCTTCCTCAGAGAGGTCCCACTGATTGGTGGAAAATATGAGTGACATGCAGAAGCAGCAAATGACACTGCCTCTGAATAGGGTAGTAGGGCTCTCTTGGATGTGTCTCTGTTCCATTGATTAGTAGCTCTCTATTGTCAATCCCTGACATTATTTGTATGCTGAAATCACTTATCTGACATCCGATTTGGGAGCAGATTGTGTGCTTTTAACACATGAGCAAACTGCTCTTAAGAAAGCGTAGCATTAGGAAACGGTCAGTGGCATTAAGCCACGTAACAAATCCAAGTGGAAGTACAGGGCAGGTAAATATACACTCCAGTATAATGTAACTGTGCGTGAAGGGAAGCAGAGGAGTTTGTCAAACCTACCTGTTTTCTGTCCTGGCAGTTAGACGTGCTACTGATTCTGGATGTGTATCGCTTGAGGACTGTTAGCTTGAGCAATGTCTGTCCAACCATCCAGTCAGTTACAGAGCTGTTTGTGATTGTAGCACCAATGTGGTATAGCGCCATGTATCAAGCTTTCATTCCTAATGAACACAGCTGTAGACCACACCCAGTTAAAACAGTTCAGCATCACCAAACTCAAGTCTGTTGATGCTCTCGTCTTCAAGCATCTGTCACTAGTATGACAGCAACTGGTTTTCTGTAATGGATGTGATGAGTGGAAAAAAAAAAGGTATTTAGAACAATTCTAATGAGGATTGTGAGTTTGATACCTCTCTCTCTCTCTTTCTCTCTCTCTCTCTCTCTCTGTGGAGGAGGGGGCTTAGTTATAGCAACAATAGAATTATTCCAATTATTTTTCCCAGCAAGCAGTTCCCAGGGAGGTTAAAAAGCAGGAGGCTGTAAATTGATGTGACAGCAGAGCTGCTGAACCTCCTGCGCGTGGTGTTTGGCCTGAGCGCAGGGCGCCGGTGCACAGGCCCAGACGCGCAGGCCTCTCTGTGCAGCAGAGGTTAGCCGCGAGGCTGCACCCCGCCCCTCCGCCCCTCCGCCCCTGCTCTTGCGGCTGTAACTGAAACACATAATGGCAGTGAGACAAGGACTGTTTTGTGTAGCCCCAGCATTTACGCCGCCGCTTGTCGCCGCTTCAGACAGACGCAGGAGAATTTCGGTTTCTCTGGGCTGTCTCCAAGCTGTGCCTGCTGAGTCCCCCTGCCCTCCCCTCTCACTGGTGAAATTACACAGCTCTTAAAAATGAGTAATTGCCACTGTCTAACGAAGGCGTCTGCTGACTGTTTTAAAAGGGGCTTTCATATACCTCGAGGTAGGGGCGCTGTCATTAGCAAGATGTTTGTTATTCCACGTCCTGCGTGTGCTCGTCTCGGGGGGGGGCGGGGGGGGGGGGGGGGGGGGGGGGGGGGGGGGGGGGGGGGGGGGGCGGGGGGGGGGGGGG
>JABJVR010005279.1:0-13707 GCA_025773905.1 Chitala chitala | reverse complement strand
TTCAACTTTCTCTGTAAAGCGCTTTGAGGCATGCTGTTGCGAAAGGCGCTATATAAAAATAAATTGAATTGAATTATATGTTCCCAGCCCTGAGTACATACCATTGTTAATTCCTGCGTGTGTTTGAGCCTGTGTTCCTATATATACTGCCCTTTGTGTTCCAGTCCTTTACCAGTTGTTAAATGTATTTTTGTATGTGGCCATTGCTAAAGGAGAAGTCCTTTGTTATTCTATGTTACCTGTTAGTTTATCATTGTTTGTACTAGTTTATGTTTTGTGTCCTGTTTTGGCATTAAACCTTCGCACAGTAGACTCAACCCTCGCCTCCTTACCCTGGAAGCGTTGTGCTGTGTATTGAGTGGGATGTTTTGTAAGTTCTCTTAGGTTGGGAAGTAGTGCCTGGGTGGTACATGGGTGTGTGATGATGACATTGACAATGACTGTATGTTTATCTGGTTAATACATGATGTAAGTTTCCTGGCATTGTGCTGTCTGGTGACCAGGGGGAGCCTAAATGTTTTCAGGTTGGGTGGGAGTGAGTTTGTTGGGGCCACTGGGAAGAGGCTGTATGGTTTCCAGCCTGGACATATTCATTGACCTGCTGTCCTCTTAGTCAGACATACATGAGGCACCATATACAGTCATGTGAAAAAATTAGGACGCCCTATGAAAGCCTTATTTCAGCCAAAGGGGGTAACACTAGCTATTAGGGGGTAGGGTGTCCTAGCTTTTGCCTCAGTTAGAATATGCATTTTTGTGGAATTACATTTTACAGAAGATCCCCTCTTCAGTTTTAATTGCTTAGATATATTACTTTAATCTCTCTGTATTGTTAAAATTGAGATTAAATATCCATATATCCAAAAATGTTACAAAAATGTTACAAAAATACACAGGCTTTCATAGGGTGTCCTAATTTTTTCATATGACTTTACACCCATCACAATGCGCTTCCTTTGAATTGGCCCTAGAAAGTCTGCTACTCCGTTATGGTCCTTTTATAGAGTTCATGTTTTTCCCATTATATTCTTATGTTCTCGCTGTCTTTCTTAAGCTCTTTTTGCAGATTTGTTTGACCATTTGCTTCCAGTCTGTGGACAGCTGAATGTAAAATATTTTCATGAAAACTTTTTTTGGAAATAACACACCTCAGGGCTGCTGAATTAGAACATATATATTCTTACTTTAATTATTCTCTTTGGTTTGAGTGATTTGTTAACGACACTGTGTATACCATACTTTACATGATTTTGCAACACTGAAGATCACTGACACCGGTTTTCCAGTTCGAGTACATTTTACCTTTAGGGTTTATGGAAGCTGCATCATAAAAAAAAAATTTATGTTTAGGAGTCATGCATTCATCATGCTATTCATCTACCACTGTTCAGAGGAAGTTAAACACTGATGTTGTGAATGAGATCATGTTTAACCAGATATTTCTGGTTAGTCACAACCAGACCATAAAGCATCCATCACAGTCAATTGCCTTCTCTGATGTTGTTCCATCATTTGGAATAGGAATTCCTTTTGGCAGTCTACTTATTCATGACTGTTCTGGCACATTCTGTGTTGTATGATTGTGCCACAATTTAATGTAAAACAAACTTATTTGCTGTTACAACCTAGGTTGAGAGCTCAGTGTGTTCATTTTTTACATTGAATTTTGGTTGCCTTTATTGTCGATGCCTTGGAGAACTTTTGCTTTTTACAAAAGAGTTAAAGTTAAAGCTAGAATTTTTTTGGCCACTCCACGTGTTATACTTACACAGGATGAGAACGATTCCTATTCCAAATGGAAAAGTGCAGCAACACCCAGTCTGTGCACGGAAAGCTGCATAACGTCTACCCAAAACATATTATCACATCTGTTTTCTTTGACAAATTCCCTGACAACTTCAAAACAACTTCAACAAGCATTGGCATGATGTCCAGCCTCAGAAAAGGTAATCAACATAACCTTGTATTAAGCCAAATCCAGGATGAGGAAACACTGTGCCTAGTTGTCATTGACTCTTAACTCCCCGACCATTGCCTGATCAGTATTTTGCAATGAAAACATTACAAAACACTTTAAAAGCAGTGACATCAAAATAACTCCTCTGTGGTAGCTGTCACCTTCCTCAGCTTACAGTAGTAGAGCTGCTCTTGTGCTGTCTTTGAATCCAGGTAATTTTTGCACAAATTTGGTGTTATAATTGACTTGTATATTTTCTAAATGACCAAGTATGTTTATAGTATTATAGTGCTGGTGCACCACAGCCTGAGACTGTGTCTGGGAAGAGCGATTATGCATCATCCCGGCATTCAATGTAAATAGATCTCCCCACCCGATAAGTGTTTGTGTGTGAATGAAAATCCCTTCACTGCCTCTCCTAAGTGAGCGTCTGGGTGATTTGCTTGTTCTCCTATTAAGGGCTAAAATAAAGAGGTTAGAAGCACTGCAATCATTGCCTCAGTGCTTTCATGGATAGCTTGCTGGAACGCTGCAGTATTGTGAAACACAGTCTAGCCAGAAGAAAACCCTCCAAGAAAAATTCCATGCAAATGGTAATATTCTGTTACTTTTGTCAGGTGGCAAGTCCAAAAGTCACATTTTACCACCCGTCGTTCTGCTTTTAAAACTTGATACACAGTCAACTCCACCTAAGTGCACGTTGGTTAAGCACACGCTCCGCTTAGCACCACGTGAATTGCACGGTCCCACTTATTACAAAGGCATGTATGCGGAAGGTAACTTCAGATAAGCGCACATGCAATGTTGATCCCGTTAGTATTCTGTCCAGCCAAATTCGCTCTGTGTTGTTTTCAGACTACGTTAAGTTACACTGCCAATTGAACACACAACTCAACACTGATAAATTATGTAGAAGGCTCTACAACATGCAAAAAACGACTACATCGCCCCGTGCCCAGAAATGGTTGTCATTGTGTTTACGTGTTAATATCTTAAATATGCTCCACAACAATGTTGCAAAACATGAGGGCGTCCATCCCAGCCAGATTACTCAACTTTGCAAGCACAAAGAAATGATGTTGCAGGACTGGCAAAACAACAGCAACTAGCATGTGGTTAAAGTCAAACGTGCTAGAACTTGTATTTTCTAATGCAGACACATCTGTTTTGCAAATATATTTTACATTTCCTTCCTTAGTTTGAAACAGGAAAAAAAAAAAAATAACATGCATGCACATTAATAGTTAAAAGACACTATGAAAATATCAGTTTCCTACTCTATAGTTAAAAAAAATCTCATGCACCACACTAGTTAATTTTGAGCAACTGACTATGATACTACCAACAGATGTACTGATCTGTTTTCTATTTAATTAGGTGGAGCAGGACTGTTAAGTGTTTAATTAAATAATGAAACATTTTGTCACAGAGCAAAAAAACATGGTTATTTTTTGTTTCAGCTGCTGAATTTATAGAAGTGTTCAAATAGAAAGATTGTGATATTTATCTTTCCAGCTTGTTATAAACTATGTTTGAGATAGCCTTTTCTCATTGTTGTTGTTGGTTAGGGGTAATGATCTTGCTAGGAGCACTTTCAGGTCAGCCTTCAATACTACTGACCTCTCTTTCTCTATTAGTGACTCAATGAGCAATTTCGGCGTCATTCTAGAGCATGGGTACCATCTAAGCAGGTTGCCATGTAAGAGCTGACTCCTAGTGTACCCCCTTAGATGAAGCTTTGTCCAAGGGACACCAAAACCAATTAAGAGTTTCTTCAATATCAGGAGCAAAGAAGGACTATATTGTGTTATTTACATCATTATGCCACTTATAGTCAAAGTTTCAATAAGTACCACTACACTCTGTAATGTTAGCATGCCCAGGAGGGGTTGGGCAGCCAGTCAACCTTGGGCCCCCTGAGGTTTTTTTTCCTCCACACTGTGGAGTTTTACGTTCATCTTCTCCACTGTTCTCTGGCTTCATCTGTATTTATTCCTACTGCTTATTCCTTAATATCTGAAATTTCCTGAGTAAAGTGCTTTGAGGCACATTGTTGTAAAAGGCACTGTATAAAAACAAATTGAATTGTCATATTTATATTTTATTTGACTAACCAGAAAAATTCAACCAGAAAATGTTCTCAGTAAAAGCAAATCTCTCTAAAGCAGGTATATTGAGTCATCTGTGTTCAGTTCAGTCTACTTTAGTGCTCTTAGTGCGCAGGCTAATCCTTTCATTTCTATTTTCATGCTCAAAATTTTAGTTTGTGCTATTATATATAGATGCCATAGTTATCATTACTGATTGAGTATAAACTAACTAGTTTTGTTGTTTGGGAAATACCTGATTTTTTGCATGCTTTAACCTTTGCCACATGTTATGTTACAGCTTTATTCCAGAATGGATTAAATTAATTTTTCCCCCCTCAACATTCTACAAACAATACCCCATAACGACAACGTGAAAGAAGTTCGTTTGAAATTTATTAAAAATAAAAAGAAAAAAAAGAAAAAAAAAACCAAATGTACATAAGTATTCACAGCCTTTGCTCAATACTTTGTCAATCAGGTTCAAGTCTGGGCCCTTGCTGGGCCACTCCAGGACATTCAGAGTTGGCCCATAGCCACTCCTTTGTTATGTGGGCTGTGTGCTCAGGGTAGTATTGTTTGTAGAATGTTGAGGAAAAAAAATAAAATTTAATCCATTTTGGATTAAGGCTGTAACATAAAATGTGGCAAAAGTTAAGTGCTGTGAATGCTTTCTTGATGCACTGTAAAACAATTAGTCATTGCCCTTGACTGCCTCATCAAAACTCTCATGGTGAAAATGTTCACGTGTAACAAAATAAATCACACTCATTAAGCTGGATGTGTTGTGCCTTGGTTTGCAAAGGTTTAAATCAACTTTCACAGACAGGCCTTGAAGTGCCTTTGGGCTTACCGTCACTGCCGGCAGTGGAAGGGAAATACTGACAGATATACCTCACCCAACGTAGTTTCCATCTGCGTGCTTTTTGATTTTACTGTGATTTTTGTTACTGACAACAGAGAAAACGGAATTTAATTTAAAATGGTTTATGCAACTTTACGTCAGTCAGTAAAAAGATTTTCAGATCAGCCATCAGGTATTTTTTTAGCATCAATAAAAATCCTTAAATTGGTTAAAGGCAGTACAGATGTTTAACTATTAATTGACTCATTGTATTAAAGACGTTATGTGGTTGCTTTTAATGGCTTACGGTGTGCCTAGATTTGAGTTCATTCGTTTTTTGAGTCTTGGAGCGAGTTCATGGCACAGGGCACGTTATGGCGGTAATGCCATACTCATTTCATGCGTTCGCCGAGACGTGTAGGGAGGTGAATGTGTGCTTTCAGCCGCGCCTCTCATTTCACCGTGAAAAAAAAAACTATTTCGGTCTCGGTCTTTGATTTAAGTGTCCAACAGTCTTCGTAGCTCACTGTATTGAACACTGAAGCTGCAAGCCTACAGTGACCTATTCCTACATCTGGAGCACAGGCTGACTTTATATTGATAGTCTCCATTATAAACTTTGTATTCTTTAATGTTACTATGCCTAGGAGGGGCTGGGCAGCCAACTGACCTTGGGCCTCCAGAGGTTTGTTTCTCCTCCACACTGGTTCCTCTCGTCCGCTGTTACCTTGCTTTAATTTCAATCAACCATCCACTGTTAACTCTCTACCAACTGTTTATTTTGTTTATTTATTTGTGTGAAGCACTTTGGGACAACCTGTATGTTACAAACATTCAAGACCCATTCAGCCAACTTGATCACAAAATTTCCTCTGAAACATGTATTATGACTCACGCAAGATATTTTGTTTTCCTTTTCACAATAAACAGGAAAGGGAAAAGCAGAATTATACATGTTCCTTCCTCTGACTGGTAGGATGTACAGCTGCTAAGGTGAGCAACCCATGGTTCACCTTTGACGTAGAATCACTAACATCGCATGCTTGAGAAATGTGAATGTTCATGCACTTAGCTGTAATGCCATTTATCCATGGCAAAACTTTGTACAATTTACTTTCTTATTTTAATGATTTTAACAACTGAAATTTAAAAATAATTGCATAAAAAAATTACCGTAAAATGTTTTTCAATTAATTTACACCATTATCTCATTATTTGATGACAAAATCCTTATCTAGCTAGCAATCCAAATTAACAGAATCTATAACAAATGCTAACATATAAACTTGAGTAGAATACTCTTGAAAAATTAGTTTTTTGCTTTACAGGCACAGGTTCAAAACATAACTAAGGAAGTTAAAGTTGCAACCCCATGAATAAGGAAGTTAAAGTTATTTCTGTAACATGAGTCTAAAAACCGACACTAAACTGAAGTAGGAAAACATAAAACTATATTAGCAGACAAAGGAAACCTGTATCGTTCTTACAGGTGCACAAACAGTGGTTAACAGTCAGCCAAAGGTATTTATTACTCATATTACTCTGAAAAATAAAAACAGTATCCCTGATCACCTTGAATTCCAACTCATTTTAATGTTCAAAAAGACAGATTACAGGTCACATTAGAGGTGTAAAAAATTACAAAGTGATTTATCTCAGTTTGATTTTTTTACATCTAGAAAAACCTGCCATTTTTAGAGTGGTGTGTAGACTTTTTATATCCAATATAGCTCACAAGAGCTAAAAGCAACAATTATGTGCACCCCTGAATATAACTTACACAATATATAGTGTTTGCACGTCTCCCACTCCAGAGACTAAATTCTGAGCTAACTGACAGTGTATCATGTCATGGTTTTATTTTGGAAAGGGGTTTTTCACAATCTGTTTGTATGGGATTGGTGATATTGTTATGCACTAGTCTCTAGGTAAGAGAGTCATCAAGCTGCAGCATGGACTGACGACCCTGTGATGGTGTTGCAGGACAGAGGAGGTTCCACAGACTAACCCACTGTGCTGCTGGCCCAGGACTGTTTTTCCCAGAAGAGGACTGGACTGTGGTGGTTGAGGGGAATTGTGGGTTAAACCGTTAAGCCCATTGTGTTTCACTGCTCTTTCTGGAACCTGAGACCATCTTATTGATTTGTGTTATCTTGTGTTTTCTTAAAGTAGGATTTGTGTTGAATTATTTGTTGTTAATAAATATGTAACTGTTCCTGTGCTGTCTGTGGAACCAGGGGGATCTTCAGGGGTTACAAGTGGTGTGAGTTGGGGCCCATTTCTCAAATGGTGATGTTGGATCAGAGGCAGTTGAGGGTATAGCCTTAGGGGTGGAAAGGGGTTTATGGGCCTTTTGACCTGACATATTCATCATAAAAAGCTATGTAAATACATGGGTTATCCTACCTTTTGGAATCTCACACTGCTTTATACTAGAGAAATTAAAATACAGAACTGTGGGAAAACTGTGCAAAAATGTCCTTTACTTCTTTTACAAATTAAACATGAGTACATTTCCCAGGTCAAAACTGGAATACAGACCGGAAGATTATTTCATTGTAAGGAACTGAGCAGAGACTGAGCTTGTTTGAGCTCTGGGGGGGGGAAAAAAAGACAATGAATCAGTCACTTCAAACAGGGGAAAACAGAAATGATGTGAATAATCTTTTGGGAATAACAGCATTGTCTTTGTGCTCACCCATGAGCAGTACCCTGAATTTGTCAGACGAGATGGAGAAGGTCGTCACACTGGAGGAGCCGGGTTCTGCGCCCTGAGCCTGGAGCCGAAGCTGTACCACTGGTGCGTTCACTTCCTTTAGCTCACTAGAGCTCAGCGTGTAGTCGACACGCCATGAGACAGCCTCCAGACGACTGACTGGAACACAGTAGGTCATCCTGCGTTCATCAGCAGCTCAGAATGAGCACAGTCAAACTAAACAAAAAAAACAGCTCCATCTTTTCATGCTGAGGAACAAACCCAACATTATCATCTGCCATTTAACACGGTTGTTGTGTAGAAGAAACCTGGTCAGAGTTCATACTTCCAGTTACTCACAGCGCAAACTGCTCTCCCTCAGTTTGTCCTGCAGGGCACAATGCTTGTCTTCGTACGATTTGCACAGGCCCGTGGCGTGCTCTGCATGCAGCACAGGGGCACGAGTCACGTCTGAGCACACATGTACTTTCAACCCAACACATTACCGGCACTTTAAGATGCAAAAAAGTTCATTTATACACCTCCCCCACACACACACACGCATTCACGCACGCGCACACACACATCCACAACCTACAATTCAAGCATTATAATTATACTTCTAACAAAAAAAACTTGTTTTTTATATTTAACATGTTCTAAACTATCAAATAAACACATTACTGTGACCACTTTGAAATCGTACACACACCCTAAACAAAAACATAAAAAGCTCTTTGTTTTCTAAAAGTACATTGTTAAAAAAAAAAAAAAAAAAAAAAAAAGGTAAAGAAAGGAGGCTTTGGATTTAGGAAGGAGAGTACGTGACTCTAAAAACGGCTAGAGGTCAACAGGAAATTGTCCAGTCATTGTTATCAAGCCACTAGAGGGGCATGGACAGCCACAAATAAAAAATCTAGGAGTCGCCACAGCAGATCATCCTTCTCCATACCAACCTGTTCTCTGCAGCTTCCTCTGTCACCCCAACCTCTTTCATGTCCTCCCTCACTACGTCTATAAATCTTCTTCCTTTTCTCCTCCTGTCTGGCAGCTCCATCCTCAGCTTCTTTTCCCTATATACTCTGTATCCCTTCTCTGCACGTGTCCAAACCATCTAAGTCTCGCCTCTCTCACTTTGTCTCCAAACCGTCCAACCTGTGCTGTCCCCCTAAGATGCTCGTTTTTAATCCTGTCCAAACTCATCACTCCCAATGAAAACCTCAGCATCTTCAACTCTGCCTCCTGTCTTTTTTTCAGTGCCACTGTCTCCAGCCCATACTACATAGATGGTCTCACTACCGTCCTGTAAACCTTCCCTTTCACTCTTGCAGCTATCCTTATATCGCAACTGTACTACACTACCCATTACTTTGAATGGTAAATTGTCATAATTTTTTTAATAGAAAGCGGAAAAAACACGCTGTACGTTATCTGTATTTTCTATGTGACAGTGCGCAAGTCAATGTTAGACATTTACACATTTTATTCATTTAGCAGACGCCTTTGTCCAAAGCGACTTACAATGAATAATAGTACACGTGCATGTCACAAACGAGGTCAAACAGTATTAGAGAATCTACTAACAGTAAGTGCTGTCGTATCATCAAAGATGTGTGGGTGTCTCTGCTTAGACTGCTGCCCCCGCGACCCGGCCCCGGATAAGCGTCTGGCACAGGGTGTCTTGAATCTGTGCTGGGTACCATGAAATCTCAAGACTATCAAGGCATTGTGGAGCAAAACGTACAGAAAGCTGGGTCTTTGGCGCTGGTCATGGGTGTTCCAGCAGGATTATGTCCCAAAACACACAGCTAAATACAATGAAGAATGGCTAAGAACAAAACACTGGACTGTTTTGAAGTGGCCTTCTACGAGCCCTGATCTAGATCCCATTGAACATTTGCGGAAAGAACTGAAACATGCAGTCTGGAGAAGGCACCCTTCAAACCTGAGACAGTTTGAAAACTTGAGACAGTTTTGTCCACTCGTTGAGAGCAGTTTGCTACCTGTTGTCAGGTGCAGGCGTCTCACTGAGAGCTACAGTAATTGTCTGCAAAAGGCTATGCAGCACGATGTTAGATTAAGGTACCATCATCTTTGTTCAGGCCAATTTCATTAGTTTGTTTTTTTAAATAATTCTTTTGAATCACAATTGAAAAGCCATGATTTTGATCTGATTTTCATTAGTCTATGTTCATTAAATTATTTAATTTTACTGTTATTAGTTTCAAGTTATTTTCAGTGACCGCTGCTTTTTTCGAATTCTAACAAATTCATCCATGTGTATATAGTAATACATACATATATATTTGTATTACCACCCACCCACATATATACATTGATCAGTAGCAGATCCTCCAACCCCTCTAAGTTGTGAGGTGGGACCCTCTGTGGATCAGACTTGTTTTTCCAGTACATCCCACAGATGCTCAATTGGATTGAGATCTGGAGAATTTGGAGGCCATGTCAGCACCTCGAACTTGTTTTCCTCAAAGCATTTTTGAACCATTTTTGCAGTGTTGCAGTCCATGTTATCCTGCTGAAAGCTGCCACTGCCATCAGGAAACACTGTTTCCATCAAGGGAAGTTCTTGCTCAGCAACAATGTTTAGATAAGTGGTACATGTCAAAATAACATCAACATGAATGGCAGGGCCAAAGGTTTCCCAGCAGAACACTGCCCAAAGCCTGCGATGGGTTGACGCCCTGCCCTGGGTGTCCCCTGCACTGTGCCCTATGTGTCCTGGGATGGGCTCCCAGCTTCCTACAACCCCTAACAGGATGAAGCGGTATAGAAGATGACTGACTGACATCGCCCAAAGCATCACACTGCCTCTGCTAGCTTGCCTTCTTCCCATAGTGCATCCTGGTGCCAAACTCTTCCCAAGGTAAGCAATGAACACACACCCAGCTATCCACAGTATGTAAAAGAAAACGTTTCATCAAACCAGGCCACCTTCTTACATTGCTCTGTGCTGCAGTTCTGACGCTAACGTGCCCATTGTTGGCGCTTTTGCCAGTGGACATTTGTCACCACAGGCACCCGGACATGTCTACAGCTACCCAGCCCCATATGCAACAAAGAATGATGTGTTTTGATGGCTTTCTTTTGCAATTATTAACTTTTTCAGCAGTTTCAGCTACAGTAGCTCTTCTATTGGATCAAACTACACAGGCCAGCCTTCTCTCCCCACATGAATCAAGGAGCTTTGGCTGCCCATGACCCTGTTGCTGGTTCACTGATTTTCCTTCCCTGGACCACTTCTGGTAAGTCCTGACCACTGCAGACCAGGAACATCCCATAAAAGTTGCAGTTTAGGAGTTGCTCTGACCCAGTCGTCTAGCCATCACAATTTGGCCCTTGTCAAAGTCACTCAAATCCTTATGCTTGCCCATTTTTTCTGCTTCTAACACATCATCTTCAGAGAAGAAAAATGTTCACTTCCTGGCTAATATATCCCACTCTCCTCCAGGTGCCGCTGTAACAAGATAATCAATGTTTTTCACTTCACCCGTCAGTGGTCATAATGTTATGGCTGATCAGTGCGCATGCACGTGCGCACACGCACACACAAAAACTTACTTTATCAGATGGTATTGAGCTATACCCTCTCAATAACCAACACTTTCACCTGGTATACTGTATATACAAATGCTCCTTTATTGGGGGGGGGGGGGTTGTTGGGGTTCATTATTATTTTTATAAATACTTTTTACAAACACTGAATGGACATCAAGTTCCTGATACCTGCACATCTGTAAGAAGTTATGTACAATCCAATGCGTCTTTGGTTTGCTGAATACATGTTCAAATTATTTCAAAGAAAATTCTGACTTCACAGACCACCTGGAAGACAGAAAACTGCACGTACCCTTTGGTAGGCCCAGCTGCTGTAGCTCGCTGGACAGGGACTCACTGTCTACGTCATGCTTGGCCGCACTGAAGAAGATGAAGGTCAGCACCGCTATGGTTGCTTTTATATCACCGCTCTCTAGGAAAAAATAACTGTGCAGTGAGGACTAAATGCACAGCGTAAAAATACCCTCCGACCCAATTAATCAGCAAAATTCATCAAAATCAACTTACCAAACTTTGCATCTGCAGTGAGCTTTGCAACTTTGTCATACTATAAAAAAAATGAAAGTTCAATATAACAAATGCATAATAGGACACTGACAAACACCCAAAGTGCAAGCTATGTGCAATCGTAGTACCAGACAGCAATGTGCAAAGCTATTTGTGCTACGTGTCTCTGGTATGGATATCCTACTTACATCCATTCCCTCTCCAAGAAGGTCCTTCAGTACTTGGACACAAAGTAGTTTCATCTTCACACTTGACTGAATTATCAGATTCAAGTTCAGATTAATACATGCACAAAGAAATGCACAGGTGCAACACACGTGGCTGGAATTTCATGATATAAAATTATTATTATTATTATTAATGGTGGTAGGGCTCATCTCAAAGGGAGATGAGGGTGCACACAGAAGGGAAAAAACAGATCCTCCTCCCATCTACATCAATGAGGACTGTGGCATAACAGTCTCTGACTTTACATTCCTAGGGATACCCAAAAGCTATAAATGCTGTCAACCACTTGTGAATACTAAGAAAGGTGCAATATTATGCACATTTGTCTTTATATTTATTGTGGCGACCGCCATGGCTAGCAGCAGGTCAGCTGCAGCAATGGTGATGTCAGCCCTCAAAGACAAGAGATCGATTGGCTAACTGGACTAATCCCTTGTGTTGGGTGTGGGCGACCCACGTTTGAGTCCTGCCTGCTCCCTCTGTCCGTTACACTAGTGTCAGAGTGGGATGACATGCTTTCGCCAGAATAAGGATGAGGTTGAATGGGGGGGCTATGGAGGGGGTAACGTAGTGACCGCCACGTTTCAGTCTTACAGTATTTATGGCTCGATAAAAATATTAAAATTAATTTCTTTCTAAATGCCACAGACTTTCACTGTACCTTGCGTGCAATGATAAAGATTATTATTATTAGTAGTAATAGTTTTAAAACGCATTATTAGCTCTACATAAGTGACAACTGGTATTAGCTATATTTTAGTAATCTGTATTGAAGACAATCTCAGTAGTCACCTATACGAAACCATAATTAATTTAACAAAGTATTAGACGAGAGAAACCAGTGGTTCACTTAACTAATTTTGCTAACGTGCTGATTTCGGCGAGTACCCAGTCAGGACAGTCCAAGTCTCCACAAAACCTGAATCGCTAAGGAACAAATGAAAATACGATCATTACAAATATCACTATGTGAATGTCACTATATCACTATAAAACAGGTACTGTTCAGCCACTAATATCAAATCTCTAACGAAAGGGAACAACATTAAAAAACAATCATGTGAAAGGAAGTCATTTAAATACACGTAGTGTTTTATTCCACAAATGCATTGTTCCAATACTTATTATTATATTACTGGTATTAACTGCACATTATATAAAAGTTAACAAGACATATTAGTTATATTAACATTAGGAACAATAAACGTTTACCATTTTGTGAGCAGCTGAGAGACGAGAGGACCTCGGTCAGGCACTGTACAGGACAACCAAACGCAAACTCGGAGTTTCCTCGTCCTACTATGCCGTTTGCACTGGAGGATTCTAACTTCAGGTTCATTGCTGTGTCATAATAGGACAAAGCTGAAAGCGTGCATACCTTCTAATTTTCTCCTTGTTGTGGGCACAAAACAATTTATGAAATAGTCATAGAAATTGTCTAAATGCTAACACGTTTCAGTTGACAGACACTATAGTGTGACGTGTTTTTTGCGATTCTGCGATTTTACAGACGTCCAAAATTCTATGCCCGTTTTTTTAAACCTCTTTATAGTTCCACAACGAAAAAATTCGTTCTGTGCATTTAACCCATCTTCTGGGGGACTAGTGGGCAGCCATTTTTCAGCGTCTGGGGAGCTAGTGCATCCAGGAAGTATTCATAGCGCTTAACTTTTGCCACATTTTATGTTATAGCCTTATTCTAAAATGGATTAAATTTAATTTTTTTTTCCTCAACGTTCTACAAACAATACCCCATAATGACAATGTGAAAGAAGTTCGTTTGAAATCTTTGCAATTTATTAAAAAAAAAAAA
>JABJVR010005278.1:0-13708 GCA_025773905.1 Chitala chitala | reverse complement strand
TGTGTGTGTGTGTGTGTGTGTGTGTGTGTGTGTGTGTGTGTGTGTGTGTGTGTGTGTGTGTGTGTGTGTGTGGGTCACCTGGTAAGGGGCGGGGGCTGCGGCTCGGACAGGGAGAGGTCGCTGCTGGAGGAGGCACTCTGGGGCCTGTCAAGCTGTTTGTTCTCCTTGTCAGACTCCCCCGAGGGCTGGTACAGGGGCTTTGGCTGCACAACAAACCACAATCGTCATCTAATCACAGGTGAACGCACACAGAGAGCCCAATCAGCACTGAGAACACCAATGCTAGAGCAAATATCAAAGGCCAGAAAATGAAAAGAGTTTGTTCATAACATTAGCTGGCAATACAGTGAGATGCACTAGTTATTAATTTAACATCAATTAATTGTCAAAAAGCTCTAACTGGCCTTATATGACTTAAAGCTTGACAGTAACATGGATGAATCACTAAACAACTTGCTCACATAACAGCCTGAAGGATGCTTAAGTTGGTAGGTGTGTGTGGGAGAGGGTTTTGAGAACTGCATAGCCATTAAAGTCATTATACTCTGTTCCAAGGAGGAAGTTCATATCCTTTATGGTGTAAATGACAACAAGTCAGAGTGCAGATACTCAAAGCAACATGCATTTGTGAAAACGCATTTATAGGTTCCGGTGACTTGCATCAGGACCAGGAAAAACAAACATTTCAGCAGTTTAGGCCTCAGTGAGCAGGTCAGCAGGGTTCCCACTGAAGTGCTGCGGTGGCTGTCAGTACCCAGTTTTACCCAAGCTCAGCCTGTTTCTGCACTGGGATTTCCAGAGCAACCTGTCTCACCTGCACGCTGTCTGCCACGGGCAGACACAGCCCCCTCTCCTCCAGCTTCGCCTGATCCAGCAGCAGTTTGGTGTAGGTCTCCTGCAGCCGCTTCTGTGCGGGAGTGTCTGGGCCTGTTGGAGGTCGGGACACGCCCTCGCGCTGCCTCTGATAGAGCTCCTGTAGTCTCCTGCTGCGCTGCTCTGCCTCCTCCTTCTGTGCCCGCCGCTCCTCCTGCTGCCGCTTTCTGCGCTCTTCCTGTTGCCGGGCAATGTAGCGGCGTACCACATCCGCGTCGTAGTGCCGGCGCTTCGGTGCAATTTCAGCTGCTGGGGGGCCACGCTTTGGCGGGCTGGCGCTGCGGGAGGTGCGGGACGGGGCCCCTGGAGCAGATCTGGTGCGGCCCTTTGCTCTTGCAGGACCTCTGCTCTCCTCCTTGTGTTGAGATGGCTCCTGCTTTTCGCCCTCCAGTTGCAAGTCACTTAGAATCCCCCGGATGTTTGCGGACAGGAAATCGCTCACCAGGCCCCTGTCCCCAACTTCTGCTGGTGGTGCCGGTCCAGCCGTGGATTGGTTCCCCTTCACCTGGATTCCAGTTGGAGCCCGGGTCTGGCTCCGCTCTCGGCTGCTCGCTCTCTGCTGTCTGCTGGACTCAGGTCTGGGCTCAGATTTTGCCCGAGCAGGAGGACCTGGTAAAGCAGCATGAAACATTTCCAGCTGAGAGGCCATGAAGCCGACTGTCATTTTATAAACGTGGTACTTTCTCTTGCAGTCTACTTCTCCTGCGTTTGAGAGTTTAAAACCCTAAACGAGGGCTGGCCTGTCTATGGGAGACCAGCCAAATTGTGCAGCCAGCCAGAAACAACCCGTCTACACTTATTACTAACGGTCAGCACACATGACGACCTGACACAACAGTCAGCGTGCCCACACTTGCTCCACTTGCTACCTAGCTGAGTGCCAGACTCCTCAGTGTCTTTTGCCATTATAAAACCCAGAACTGTGCCCTGTTAACATCAGGCTCTACCATCTCAGAACGGCACAAACATAAGGGTGTGGCTGAGGCATCTGTCTCGGTGTGAAAGCAACACTAGCTTTTACCATGCCAACAGCTTACAGTTCTGAAGGACTGCCCAGCAGGGAACCTGTGTACCTTTCCTTCTGTCGGCACACTCCACCATCGGCTCTTGGGGGAGGCGGGGTGCAGGTCCCAAAACCATCTTCACCAATTTTTGTCCCTCCCGCCAGGAGGCTGTGCTGATCACTGGAGTTGCTGATGCAGGAACCCAAGGAGAAGAGCGAGATCAGTACGGAAAAAGTCCCAGCAAACAAGTGCTCCGTACACAAACATGAAGATGGCAAGATAATCGTTATGTAGAATAGTAAGAACCTTTAATACAGGATTTTACAGAGACAATAATAAAGAAAGGACAGGACAAGTAATAATAAAACATCAATGGCAACAATAAAGACAAAGTAGGCCCTGTCAGAACAACTTTTACTCGCTTTTCATCTCCCAAAGAGTACGTGAAATACATGAAAATTTGAGGCCATGCAAAATGTGACTGATCTGATGTTACTGTCCCTTATCAGGCTAAATGTGACCTCTGTCTGCAGCATACAAACTGAAGGAGTGCCAGTCCATGGTGCTGACTGCACATGTAGATCTTGTGGCTCTATTTTTAGCAGGGCCAGCCACAGCACATAATGAGCGTTATGGGGTGGGGTGAAGCGGCCGACAAGGTCGGTCTGAAATGCCATCATGTGAGGTGATGGGAGGCAGCCTGCAAGAGCGTGTAGGAGGGGCTAAGGGCGGAGTCTACACAAGAAGCTGTAAAACCCATAGGTCCCACAGTTCTTTGGCAATGTTTCCTATATGGCACATTCCACCATGCCCTACTGCATCACTCAAGAAGCCACATACTCTGGATTCCCATACTACACATAGCAGCCATTTCAGCTGGGTAAGGCATGCAAAGACACATGTATAGATGACACACATTTTCAGCGTTGCAGAGATTGCTGCACTGAAGTTTTTTTTAAACCTTTTTTTTCCCCAGTGACTGGAGCACATTCATCATTCTTCAAGAGCCTTTAAAGCCACATTCCAAAAATAACCTAGAACCAAGGCCACGGGACAGACCGCATTATTAATACATCTGTGGACGAAAATTCCACACTGAAAGTGAAGGGGAAAAAATCTGCTGGTAAAATCATAAAAATGGAAAACTGTACCTCCTGCAGTTTTGGAGTTAACAAGACAGGCAACCTTCAGGGCCAGCAGCAACAACATAAGGAATGAAAACATACAGTAGTTGACTAGCAAAGACAGAACACAGTACAAACCTGGCTTGGAGTCAGCACTGGGTACAGAGGCCAATTTCTGGATTTTTCTAACAGGCTTTGAAGGCTTCTTCTCCTTCACTCCATCTGTGAGTTTTGGCTTCTTCATTGCATTTTCTGAAACCAGAAGAGAAAAAAAAAAAAAAAAAACCTCAATTTTAACACAGGAAATAACTGAACATTAGCTGGGTATGACATCTGTAAGAAAAGGAACAGCTCTGTGACATCTCACTTACGAGTCAGGAAGAACAAGTAGACTGAACCAACCAGAACTAAACTATACTTGCTCGGAAAACCCCCGACATGAAAGGAGTATATTCCGGTTTAAATGATATCCTGTCATATGGTACAGTGAACAGTATAACTGAGGTGAATATTCCACAGAAAAAAAGACAATATTCTCAAACCAAAGTACAGAACCACAACATCACATTTCAATAAAAATGTTCTAGGGTATTGAAAGCATAAACCAGAGGTCATAAACCTACTTCATGTACAAAAACAAAGCGAGGTTTCATCTTTCGACAAGTAAGGATTTCAATGATGGGTTCAGAACAGGGTCAGATACTATCTGATTTCAAATGAACACAAACTGTCATTATCTCCACCCTTCTGCTCTGTGTATACTGAACTCTCACGTGGCTAGCCTCCCTGCCCCCTCAGGCAGTGTGTCCCTATGTAATCCTGTCCCCTGTGTTTACCTGACGGCTGCAGTGTCAGGTCCCTGTACATCTCCGTGCTGAGCTTCTGCAGTTCCTCCTCCCTCCACACTTTCCCATCAGGTGTGCGGATCTTTGTCTCGCTGGGGTTGAACCCTACAATCAGCCACACAAGGTACAGGCCAGTCATCGAGAAAGGGGTTCGACAACCCCTCCTCCTTCTAGTTTAAGACTTAAAGTCTCATTAAAGTGACATTTAATGAGAGGTTCTCTAGAAATCCACTTACCTTTGTAGACAGGGGCGGGAGGTGCGGCGGCCACCTTGCGCACCTTGGTGGCTCGTGCAGCCGTGGCATCCTCGGCGCTGTTGGCCACACCCACCGTCTGCTCGGGGTGTCCCAGAAGCCTTTCCACCTCAGCAGACTCCTCCAGGTGCTCACGCTGCCGTCGTATCCTCTCCTTCAGCTTCTCCAGTTTGTCATCAGGCTGCTTGCGACGCAAATTCTCCAGACGCCATGACGCTGAACCCGGACTGGACGACTGCAATGTCTCCATCTGACCCTCGCGAGCACAGGACCCGCCCCCAAACTCCACTCCTGCTCGCCAAGGTCCACCCACTGACTCGGCTCGCTCGGGCTGGCGTAAAGCATCGAGGGCTGAGCGGTCGTTGAGGTAACGTACCACCGTGCTGTCTGGCGCAGAAGACACAGTGCTCTCCATGTCACGAGTCTGTTGGTCACGTGTATCCCGCAGGTAAACCAGCTGACTGAGCTGCACATCGTGGTGAGGCTGAGAAGGCACAATCCGGGTTTCCAGCTGGGAGGGAGTCAGCAGGGGTGGAGTTGGCTCCCTGAGAAGAAATAAGAGTCTTGCAGCTGGAAAAGTGCTTGGAAAAGCAGATGTGAATTTAGGACAGAGATTCCTATGAGAAGAGTGCATTTCATTACATTGCTCATGGAAATCATCCTCAAATGTGCACTTAAGCACAGAGCGTGACAACAACCCAAACCTAGAGTTATGTGCAACTATAAAAATCACATGACACGCATACCATAAACGTAATCACAAAACACAGATTGTCTCAATCTCAAAATGCCATTTTAAAGATGGTGGATGCAATGCAGGATCTCAGCAGCCTGGATGTTTCTTCAATCCACATCTGACCCTAAGCATGAAGTGCTAAATACATCCCTCAAGCAGTCAACCAAGAAGGCGCTAACCTGTAAGAGGCCAACGGCTCCCTGAACTCCACACAGTTGGGTTTTCTAACATTGCTGTCCAGTGTGGTGGCTCTCAGGGGACTGCGGGGGTTCTTCTCTGGGCTTCGGCCAGTGCGAGTCCTAGGCTTGGGGCCTGTTCCTGACAGAGAGGGATCTAGCACCCTCCGATCTGATTGGGAAAAAGGGTAAAAAGTCCAACCTTTGAGACGGATCTTCAAAGCCAAAAAAAGGCACATAACCAGAAATGGGATTCACAGATTTTAATGGAGATGGGAATTAATATACAAGCAACTTCCTATCACACCTACACTTGGTGCTGTGTAGGCATTCATTTAATTAAGGACTTGCTGGCAAAGAGCCTACAGTCTATTGTTGTAGGGTCTCACCTCGACGGCTGACTTTCCTGGTGGAGGTGCCAGAAGCCTTCTTGGGCTCCATGACTGAGTCCAGTGCCACTGTAGTACCAGGGGCAGCTTCCAAGCGGTTCTCAATGTGCCGCAACTAGTGAGTGAGTGAGTGAGTGAGTGAGAGAGTGAGAGGTGAAATTGGTCCATTACTGTACAGTCATCTTAACATTCCAGAAAGATTTTAAATAAGTCTCTGTCAAAGGTGAATCACATCATACAACCATATATTTTAACAGCCCGATTCACAATAAAACAAGGATAATACTGTTGGGTATAAGCAAACAGCTTTCTAGTCTCTTCACTGCCACTCTCCAGTTCTTTTAAGAGTTAAACCTTATCTTTTTTTGATGACTATACATAGTCAAAGCTAATTAGTACATTAATATGTACACATAGTAAATGTAAAACCATATTGTACTTACAGCAGCTTTGGTCTGACTCAGACTTTTCCATGCAGATGACAGCTCTACAGCAAGGCAGAATAATTAGCTACTTATCACTGTTATGAAGTACCATGAAATTTTAAATCCTACATTAACAGCATCATAAAGCCTGCAAAAAAGTTTGTAATCCAAGTGGTATAACCTAGAACATTTCACTGCCGCATACATGCACAGCATTATATTGTTAAATACAATGACCTTTAGATTGCATTTGAGAGCAAGCATGTTATATCAAGGTTAATACACCACTATGCAGCCCAATGACGCCATCAATGCTGCAACTTCTTTTTCAGTTTCATATGGCCAGTGCTGACACTGAATGTTCTGTAATATTTGGTTTCACTGGAAACGGAACAGTTTAAACACTGGCAGCCTAAGCAACTGTGACATTTAATACAAACACTCCCTCACCCAATCCTAAACTACTGAACAGATTGTGTTCTTTTTTTCCTCCTTGACAACCTAGACTGAAACATGGGCTGCTCAGCTCAGTGCCTGAAATGACATGCTGTAACACTGAGCAGTCCCTGTGAACATCCAGGGAATACTGCACTGGTTCACTGTAACTACAGAACAGGACATCTTCTCAGAGCTGCCCATGAATCAAAGCATCATTTTGATAAACATGCACAGGAAACATCAGCAACTTACCTGTCCTCGCGTCCTCTCCGACTGGATGCGGAGGTGCTGACCGGGACACCTGTCCTAACTTGCGATTCCACATTCCGCCTACACACCTGGGGAGGGGAGGGGCATGCTTAGGATGGGCACCAGACCCCTTCGTGCTTCAGGGCAAAGGGGATGTGACACTGTCTACAATGACTATCACTAGGTCATACAGAACTACAAGAAATCAAATGACTTACAAAGCAGGGCACAACAAAGGCCCTTACACCACCGTGCTGGAATAACATAGGAGCCAGGAGAACTCTATAAATGTAAATGCAAAAAAATGCAAAAAGGCACGCGAGCATAAAATGAACACAGAGAAGCAGAAAGCCACACACGCACAAACGCGCACACACGCGCACACACACGCACAAACGCGCACACACACGCACAAACGCGCACACACATGCACAAACGCGCACACACATGCACAAACGCGCACACACACGCACAAACGCACGCCTGAGAGGGGAAACGGAAAAAAGGGTTATGCATGCATCTGCACCTTCCTGAGAGAATGCTGACAGAGGGTAATATTCTCCCTCGCGTCACCAAGCTGCCAATTATAAACAGGCTCGGTGGAGCCTTCGCACAGCACAGAGAGCAGGGGAGGGCTGGTGCTGGTGCGGGAGGGGGGGCAACAACAGAAGGGGCTCCCCCTTCTCTGTACTATACAATAGCCAGGTTGTAACGGTTACACATGGCTACGGCAATAAGGAATCGAAAGTGTTCTGTATGTACTATTAATGTCGTTACACTGAAGATAAATTAGAAACAAGGAAACGTAAATGAAATGGACACAAACAATTGCTTGTTGTTTGGGACAAGTTACATAGCATTCAGAGACTGCATGTTTCACAGGATAAGCATTCCAGTCGTATCAGAGCAATTAACTGCAAACAAACAGAATGTAGAATGAGATGTTGTTCTCTAAACTGAAAATAAAACTAAGGAGAGAATACTGGTATGTTTTGTCATTCTTGGTAAGCCTTATAGTTATATTCAGAAATATTTAAATTACCAATTTGTGCAACTTGCAACAACACTAGATTACACGAAAAACAAAATCCCAGTCCTAAATAGACCACTTTAATCATCAGTATAACCTCTAATCCACACACAATAAGGACACATCTGTGATAAAACCAGTCATGCATGATACTGTGTGCAACACACATTTATTAAATAAGCAGATACCCCATAAAGACAAAACGCAACCAGAATTGTCCACTTACCCAGATGTACAAGCAACTATAGGTACATAAAAGCATTCAGATACAATCTCAATTCATATTAAACTGTCAAAACACCTGTGTTAGATTTAAGCAAAAACTGGTTTCATTACGTTGTAGATACGAAAGTATTCAGAAATATTCTTAAATCACAGAGATTAAAAACTTTCAAAACGTTAACAGCAATCTTGTTTGAAAGTCAAACATGTAACAGAACATCAAAAAAAGAGAAAGACTGCAGTGAATATAAGGAGAGCAAACAGTAACTGATTTGATACACAAAGCACAGATAAAAAGCACAATATCATTAATTTTAAAATGAATATGCTCGCTAATGTAAAGTACAGAAGTGTTAGAATTTCTCTCAGCAAGGGAATGTTACATTTGGCTGGGCAGTATGAGAAGTAGGCAAGACTTACAGCACATTCATTACAAAGAGAAAACATAGATCAAAACATAATGCAAACTAAATTTATAATATAGCACAAACATAAAAGATGAGACAAGTCAACAGAGAGATCAATAAGAGACAATGTCACCAGGTTCTGTACTGAAAATTCACGCTCAGATAACTGTGCCTATCTGTGAGCAAACGCAGTTTCACCTGAACTCTATGGTAGAAGCCCACGAACAGTTCTACCTTTATAATGAAGGTGTCATTTTTGATACAACTTAAAAATGCATGGTCCAGATTTGGTACTTATGTCTTGCATTAATTTGCTATTACATAGAAAGAATAATTTCCATTTATAGTTATTTTTTCTGATAAACAAAAATCAATTTATAAAAACAATGGATACTCTATAAACCTTGAGTACGAGATTTTCCTCTGTTAGAGGAAAACTGCTGTTTGTAAAATGAGCTAAACTGAATTCCTGATCTATACGGCCCACATGGTCAAGCGATACAAGCTCTATGTCCCAGCTTGGCCATCCTAGTTAACATGATCTGGATCTGCCACTAACTATGGGAGTCTTCTAACAAGAATTGTTGACTTTATTGTTGCATGCACACACTTTTTACCTTTGTGTATTTATGAATTTAAAGGTTGAAGAAATATTAAGCTTATTTATTCTGAAACTCCATGCTTTATTTTACAAAACTATGGAAATAACTGTTTCAAGTAACATTTGTTGTAAAAGTTGATACCAGATTTGGTAAGAAGAATTAGATTTTGGATTGGTCAAATCTAAATTATACCCAACCTTGCTCTACATACTCTGTTACACACCTAAAAGTACTACAATGCCACTCTATCCTTATCAAGTAGTCAAACACTAGTAAACATGTCTTTGATAGGCCTAAATGCTCCCACATGTCATCACTCCTGGTATCTTACATAGCTCCATCTGACCTACAAGCCCATCAACTTAGACACAAAAAGTTTGCCACTGGCATCTTTATAATGTTTTGCTGTGCTTTTTCCTCGTTGTCCGTTTTATTTTGAAGAACTGGAAAAAGCAATCATGTCCCTCTGACCCCATAAAACGTTCAGATTTCCTCATACAGAACTTGTGGATCTGCAATCAAACATTTTTTAAAGTCATTCAGAAAATGTAAAGCTGCAAGTTCCAAGTCATAATTTTGCTACTGATACACTTAAGTCCAACCAGTACTTCCTTGTAAAAAAGTGGAGAGCATCTGAATGCTACACATTTGTTACTGTATTACAGTGCACTGTACATACTGTATTATACTGAAATAGGTTGCACTTGAAAAGACTGCTCTTACTGGGCTGGCTTCGTTGATTAATCAGTTGTGTCATTTTAAACTTTATGTGGCGTATCTACTATTTTTGCATGCACTTTTTTCATACAGTGCAAAAGGACAACAGAAATGAATTTAACTTGTATGTGGACAATACATTTTAACTACCCAGACATTTTCCCACATGAAAACTTGTAATACCCACGTATATATTACAGTTAGGTCAACAGTCAAAGATGTGGAAGCATGGCTTTATTATTTACATGAGAAAAAACAACCCTGATTCTCAGCAGCACGTCACAGCAGGTGTAATATGCACCAAACTGCCTCAGCAGGCACTAATTACAACATTCAATTAATTAATGAAAACCTGTATTCATACTGTAAAATGTTATAGTTCACCTAGTTAAGGTCATGGAAGGTAAGACCGTACGCTTTGCAAGGTTACCAGGAGTAGTCAATGAAGCTTATAAAATGTTGTTTCTATAAAAAGCATTTAAAAACCTCTAAACTGCTTGATTTCACATAGCAACAAAACTGAAAACACCCAGCTAGCAGTCTGAAGAACAGATGATTAGAGACACAAATTAATCACACTGACATTACTGTGTTCTGTTAATTTGTACACATCTTATGCCTCCACATGCTCAGCTGAGCCCAGAAAATAGTCTGAGACAAAACGTTCTTCAGATGGGTTTATTCAGTCAAAGATTTTGCTGCAGCAATAAGGGGACAGTTCAAAAATGTCTGGGGGAAAATTGACTTTTCTATTAACACAGTTAGTCTGCATCACTTTTAAAGAAAATGTTAGGGCCTCACTTCACGTTAAAATGAATAAACAGTACAATCTTGTCCAAGGAATATTACCACGGACACATGATTGTGTATTTAAATCAGTAAATAGAATTCTAGTACTCTTGGTTATTCTAACAAACCACTCAATGGAAAGCAAAAATAAAAAGCTAATTCAGAGGACATTATTTAAACCACTTTACTCAGCTGGATAAAATGTAGAGTACAATCCTAACTAAAACGTGAAAATGCGTTACATGTGACTGTTGTAAAATTTTGTTCATTCTTAAATGCGGACAACGAATCTGCTTAAAATGTGTCTTTGGTCAGAAAAATTTTTATGATCTTCCAGTTATGATGGATGATTATAACCATAACTGATCCATATACTTACCAGGAGGAAATAAGAAAATAAACCCAAATTCGTCAGTACAAATATCAACGTCTTAAAGGAGTTTCATTAGCAAGCCAGTACTGCAGAGAACCGATGGATAAATGTAGCTATGTAACAAACACGCCTATGCTTATTTCCGTGTACAGGGAAGAAACAAACAGAACAATGCGATTTAATGTAAAATAACACAGGAACTAACCTTTATACGGTGTCATTCGGACATGTCTGATCTCCGATCAAGTGTCATGTGTTCCCAGTCTCCTCAGATCACTTGAAGGGGTAAACAGGGTTTCTCTTTTCTCACTACGGCTGTCGAATAAAGGCAAACACTGGCGTCGCACTCGCCTTGTTTCGTTTCTGCATCAAGACAACTTTACGGATTATAATGAAATCAATCAAACTAGTTGTATCGCCTAACGTATTACTCGTCATACACGAAACTTTTGTGGTAAAGAGCAGTGTTGTAAAACAATAGGCCGGTTACGTAGCGTAGCTATAGTAACATCAACAGAAACAACGAACCGACCGACTGATTAACTCCGGCGACGTGAGAACGGCACTGCTAGCACAGGATCTTAATTTCCCATGTCAACCACCACAAACACACAGTCGCGTTTCTGTAGCAAGTCAACAACCATCTCCGGGTGACATAATCTGTTTCTGGCAAATCAGTCTATTTCGTTGGGATTTTTTTTCCATGCGGATCAAACCTTCCCAGTTTTCAGGCCGATTACTTCAGCAACGAAACGTTCGTAGTTAGCAAGTGACCGTTTTCCAACTTCAGATCCTGTATCCTCTCCTTAAAAGACAGCTCCACCGGAAGCTGTATTAACACCGTCACTTTGTCGACCGATGAATTGAGTTTTTTGCATGGGCCGGACTAATAATCCGCCTCTGAACAGTTTTTCCCGGTC
This sequence comes from Chitala chitala, assembly GCA_025773905.1. Lineage (NCBI taxonomy): Eukaryota > Metazoa > Chordata > Actinopteri > Osteoglossiformes > Notopteridae > Chitala > Chitala chitala. The sequence continues at coordinate 2,135 of JABJVR010005278.1, read as the reverse complement.
AAGTGAGAAGTATCCGTTGGTTACTGTTTCCCGTCCGCCATTAACCAAACAACTGGAAAGGACAGGAAACAGTGAACTGGCTGACGCGAAAAACTCGCGATAGTGAGATAATATCGCGAGATTAGAGAATTTAATTTTAGGCGTTCAGGAAATTAAAATATTAAAATCTGATTTCGGTGAGATTGTTTTGGTGATAGTGAAGTACATCTAATGTTAATTTTAGTCGGATGAAGTGGGTCAATGTTCATGTTGTGTTATTGGGAAGATATAACACCATTTATTACATAAAATAGTTTTATAGTTAGGAAATAATTACAGGTAAACATCTTAATGTGAAACAGCAATCTTTACAGCACTTAAAACGAATAGTGGAAACAATGGAAAGTTACTTGATTTTGTTTAGACATCAAGTATTAGAACAAGACATGTCGAAGTATTGCAGCGTTAAAAATTTACAGTACTTAACAAAGCAGTTATGTTGTGTGTAACGTTTGGGAATTGTATATTGTGAAAACAAATTAAAGCATTTTAAAAGTTTTCCATAAACGCATTGTCTCATATTGATATACACGTAATACCGTTTTATCGTATGTTTATATATTCGTAATGTATATTGAGGAAACAAATTAAAATATAAAAACGTGACTATATAAAACACCGACATCAAAATGAACTAACAACATGAAAATGCCTTTGTAGTTTTCAAATTTGCTACATTCCATATCGCAATTACGGTTGGATACCCTCTGGAAACTAGAAACACCAAAAAGAAGTAAAGAATTTCAACCACAAATTATGTGACTGCCTGTTTATTATCTCTTGATCATTACCCAGTTTCCATCCGTTTTCCACATCATTTGTCCTGTGGGGGGCCTGGAGCCTATGATAGAGAGTTTAGGGTACATGGCAAGGGACACCATAAATGATGCGCCAACCCATCACAGGGTACAATCATACACAATGGGCAATCTGGAAGCACCACTCAGCCAACACATGTCTTTGGACTGTTGAGGAAAACATGAGTACCCAGAGGAAACCTACAAAACAGGGAGAACATGTAAACTCCAGGCACACAGAATCCAGATTTGAACACCCCAGGTGTGCACATATGAGCCACCATGTCTCCCCTTTTACACTCTTACCTTAATTTAAAATCATGATTATGCAACGAAATGAACGTTATATGGGCATTTTTCAGAAGAATATGGTTTTTATAAGGAATATTGCAGTTTGTGATTATAACAAAAAAGATAAGGGGTGTATGGCTCGATGTTGAAGTTAGCCTCTGTTGTTTGTAATGTGATGATAATGGCTCAATGACCAGTTGAAATAGTTAAAACAGAGGTGAAGTATGTAATATCTGTTAAGAATATTGTCAGCATTGTCACAACAGTATTAAAAATGTAGCTCGGATACACTTTTTGAATACTGTCATTTTACAGTCAAAAGCATTATTTACAAATGGAGGGTGAGCTTTGTTTTTCATGTCTGTATCTATCAGTATATTCCCATAAGGTGTGTCACTTAAAAAAATTTAGACATTAAACCATCAGTAAATTTATATTAAATTGATATTTGCAGTGCTATGAGCTGGATTTGTAGATGCATCACATGTCAGGGTATGTTTCCACTGGCACAATTAAAGTGGGGTGTGCTGAGCTGTACAATGCTGAGAGAATACAGCCTGGCACTGACACTTTACTATATTCAATTTTAAGTACCCTCTTCTCTCTTACTTAACATTGAATTTTTTTCCTTCATTTGAAAATAATGCAAACATTGATCCAAAAGACAATGCTTCTCCTTGTTGTTGGACTGTAGTCCAAACAAGTGGTGTGCACAAACCATGACGAGAGAGGTATTGAGCTACCAAAAGCTTAGTGAAAGAAATAGCTGTATCCTGGCTCCCTACTTGGTGGCACGGTGGCGTGGTGGTTAGCACTATCGCCACATACCTCAAAGCCTGGGGTTCAATTCCTGCCTTGGGCTTGTGTGTGTGGAGTTTGCATGTTCTCCCTGTGCTTGGTGGGTTTTCTTGGGGTGCTCTGGTTTCCTCCTACAGTCCAAAGACATGCAGGTTAGGTTGATTGGTGTGTCCAAATTGCCTGTTGTGTGTGTGTGTGTGTGCCCTGTGG
>JABJVR010005277.1:0-13709 GCA_025773905.1 Chitala chitala | reverse complement strand
CCCCCCCCCCCCCCCCGCCCCCCCCCCCCGCCCCCCGCCGCCCCCCCCCCCCCCCCCCCCCCCCCCCGGCCCCCCCCGCCCCCGCCCCGCCCGCCCCCGGCCCCCCCACAGGGGTAGAAGCTGGTAAGCAGCACTTCACACATAATCAGTCCCTGCTTCGTGCTTCGCTCAGGAGGAAACTCCACCCACCGCACACTCGAGCGGCTCAGAAGCAAACGCACAGCAGGCTGCTGTCAGGTAAGGCACAGCGGCCAGGAGCTCTGCATTCCTGAGCTCTCCACTACAAACAGGCAACACAGCCCAGCACAGCCACCGTTTGCTTGAGCAGGATGGTGGGTTTACGACGTCACAAGTACACCATGCATCCAAAAACACCTGTGAAATGAGTTATTAACTTATTTGTACTTCTCATAAGGCCTTCCACAAAAGGTGAGGCTCACAGAGTTCTAAAAGAAGAAATTAGTCAGAAGCATGAGGACAAAGTCGTGAAAGGTCATGGCTGTATTTTGTGAATTATTAATAATATTTGTATTCTTGGACCAGCGTATCCTATTCCATCCTTTCTGGAATCCTTATGCTGAGCAGAGTTGAGAAATAAATGGTGGGGACAATGTCTGGCACCAATGCCGCAGCAGTACAGCGAGCATTCAATAAATGGTGCTTATTATGCTGTGCCACATAGCAGCCAGCAGGGGGCAGAGTGGGCAACAGTGATGAGAGAGAAAAGTCCACCGCTCCTTCAGCACTAGCAAAGAAAGTGGGCTGTTGGCATGGCAACGGCTCCAGAAACACAGAGAGCCAGGGACGGCATGGGATTGGGGGGTTAGGAGGATAAGGGAATGGAAGAGGGCAGCAAACGGGCAGGCACATTGAGTACAAGGCAGACAAGGCAGGATATATGACAGGTACAGGTGAGAGCCTCGCAGATAGATACGTGCTCACACGCACACACACGCACACACACAAACACACACTCACGCACACGGACACAGAGATGCGGGCGGGGCCAGTTTGGGTTTCACCGTGACCTGTGATACTATCCTTTTTTTTTACCTGACCGAGGGCGAGCTGCTTGAAGAAAGGGAGGGGGGGGGGCAGACATCCCGCTTCAGGGCTGGAGAGAAACGCGAGAGAGACAGCCTTCCCCCTCCCCAACACACATCCCAACCCACAGCAGCATCCAACACACACACACACACACACACACACACACACACACACACACACACACACACACTCATACCCCCATACACACCATCCTGTGTGCTACTCTGTTTAACACTCTGGGCCCCCATGCTTATCCAGACCTCTACAGAGCTGTGTGGGTCAGTTCTGTACAGAACTACGTTGCACTGCACACAACAGCAGAGAAGAGGACAGACTCCTCACCGATCCTTACATAACCAGCATTGTACGGAACATCACGCTATTCACCAGGCTGCTCCTGCTGACTGCTATTACACCTCTCCAGTCTCTTTTAGTCCAGGGTTAGAACCCCCTCCCTCTCTCATAGCCCTGAAGGTCACATGGTAATGATCTGTTTAATACTGGGGGTGAAGAGGCAGGGCAATGCTGGAGGGGTCTGCTAATAAGCATAAATGTGCCTCACATGGGACACAAGCTTTTTAAATGGGGCGAGTGGCCTCCCTGCGGCATGGCTGGGCGGACGCAGAGCCCATTATAGTGGGTTTCCTGGAAGGTTATATGTTCACTCCAGCAGGCCACTTACTGCCACTCTCCCAACACACATCCTGATGGCTGTCATGTCAGAATGACGACCTCTGCCCTTTACCGAGGTCCTTAGCCACCAACTGGCTCTTAACCCTCCAAGCATGCCGCTGAGTCAATTCAAACCCAGAATTTTGGCAGGGACTCCAGCCCCCACCCCACCCCCCCATATACCTTTACTGCAATTCAGTCGACTACATCTTTAGTGCTGACGACCTGGTGATAGACATTCGTTAGAGCTAAGTGTCAGGTACCAGGACAGGAACACAATGTTCTCCTGCAATGTCATTGGTTCATATCAACACATCCCGGCTAGAGACCAAATCTGGGATTAACCAGTGCCCTACACACAGCATAAACTACAACTCAGCTGTTCACGTATTCAGTCTCATTATTGCTAACAATATTAGAGTCAAGAAAGAGATGTCAATTCAAGGGAACCCAGAACTAGAACATGGACACTGTTCTTCATATTTCTCTATTATAATTGCAGATGTATCCTTTCTCCGTATTCACATCTCCTTCGTTTCTCCATCCAAGCTCAGTCTGGAATGTAGAACACACTTACACTGAACTGCTGGGCCAAACTAGGTGAGGGAAAAGACACACTTGAGTGGCTGGCTTTTTGCAGCTGTTACGGTCTGGACAGACATGTATATACAGTACATACACTCACACACGCACACATACATGTACATCCATGCGCACAGACGTACATGCATGTGCAATCGCATGTAAAGGTATTTACGAAAAGCACCGGCAAATGCACGGACAGCGATGTACGTAACAGTATATATTTACTTGCTTAATTCATGCTGATTATTTAGTAAATCATGCCGAGGAACGTGCTACAGCCAGACACATGCACACGCTCAGGACATGCTACAGCGAGACACATGCACACGCTCGGGAGTGTACACTTCTCAGGAATGATCTGTCAGGTGAGAACATTTGGAGCGCCTCGAGCAGATTGCGGCTCTGTCACAGCAGAGGAGTGTGATGTCACATGATGTCGGAGCTGGAGCAGAATATGAAGAGTTTTGGAGACACAGCTGATGCCCCCCCCCCCAACAGCCAAAGTAAAACAGTACAACCAGCACAACATCACGGTTAAATAAAATCTAAACTTCATATGGAAAAGTGCATCACAGAATGACTTAGTACAAAACTAAGTGTACACTAAAATCTTAAACTAAACTAATATCCCCTGTTGACAGTTTGGCTGTTATGCAGTTTTTAAAGATCTGTCCTGTTTTTTGTTTTTTAAGGGTGCTGAACCCTAAGCACTCATACATACACCATACAGCTTTCTCAGCCCATGGTAAGCCATGTGAGTCCATTTCAGCTTTTAATGAAACATTTTGTATCAATCTCATATCCCATTTAAAGCGTCCTTGTACTGGTCTTAGGCTGGCGTTAGCCTCAGCTCAGCTCCCGTACGAGTAACTGGTTTCCTGTGTTTGTGAATTTGCTGGGAACATATTTGCTTGGTGGCAGGATAGTAAAACTTTGTACTTCATTCACATGTGGCTTAAAAAAAAACAAGTCTTCATGTCGGTAAAATAAACTAATCATTGTGTTACTAGTTAAATTATAACTGAACCAAACTGAAGAAAGCTCAGGGGTGAGTATATGCAGCACATGTCTTTTGGTGTTTGTTTGGTAGGACCCAAGAACCCAGAACCTAATTTTTGACATTTATTTTCTGAGAAAAATCCCTTAAAATCCCTGCCTTTTCAGTTTATTGTGTTTTGTATGGACTTCCCACAGTGTTAATTAAAACCCCCATTCACCATGTACTCTGTTATGTAACACTGGCCACAGAGCCCACCATCAGCTTTCGTCCTACAAGTAAAGCTCACAGACGTGATATCGCTTGCACAAATTTGCTTCTATATTTTTTAATGATGTTTTGCTTTACAGGTGACATTTAAGCCAGTGTTTCATATTTTTTTAATTAGAGCCCATTCAGAACAAGTGGAACCCCAGGACAGAACTGGGATGCCTAGATGTAAATAAACTCACTCACAAACAAAATAATTATAACGCAAGGTATCACAGTAACAAACCAGGAAATATTAGCTCATATATTCCTCAAAGCAAGGGAGACCAGCTAGCTTGACCCTGAGCATTAAGCTGTCCGGAGAACTGCATTTTGGGCCATCTATCACCTTGTTGGATCCGGGCTGCTTTTCACGCACTTTCAAAGACCTTAATTTCCTTCTCCCAACATTCTTCCTTTCAATACACAGAACAAGCGGACTCATATTGATGTCACACAGCACGTTTCTCTCTGGCATATGTATGGTGTTAAGGGTCTTATTTTTAAAGTTGAATATAATGAAGAGTAGCTTGTTAGCGTGACTGAGCGCAGGGAGTCAGGCCTGGGCTGTCTGAGAACAAGTGCCCTCCTTTTCCTTTCAACTGAGCTAAGCCTAAAAGCTTTGTGGACCCAGTGCATTGCAGCGTTCCAGGGTCCTCTTTTAGATTAAAGCCAGAGTGAAGCTACAAGCACTTTCCATTAAAATCAGACACAGGCTGCATTAGATCTCTGGGATACATTTAATTTGCATGTCCAGTGGTTTTCTTCTGGACTAAAGTCGCCGGTGGGTGTAGAAGATCACGAGATACTTAAAGTAAGCTAAGTTTAGCCTCCACCTGACCCCTGTCTTTCCACACCCCGATCAGAAACCACCTCAAACCTTCCTGTCTGGTCCATGTGTGTGCATGTGCACACACACACACACACACACACACACGCACACGCGCGCACACACGCACACACGCACGCACACACACTCTCCTACAAAGAATATACAGGGTGAACACATGGGCATGTAATATTGTTAGTTTACTGGTAAGAGAAGCCAAATACACGATAATTTGTAAAGCTTACAAATATGTATTTTGCAGACGCTGACTGAAAACGTGCCTCTAATTTGCCGTCGGTTATTAGTAACCTGAGGTTAGCTAATGGGTTTTAGACAAAAACGAGAAATCATGTTCTGATGGGAGGCAGCTTACAGTAGAGGTTAATCTAACTGCACAAAGTCGGCCAGGTCGAAATTAAACAGATTTGCCCTCTCTGAAAGTATTTATTTCTTAAGTTAATGGGAGCAATTGACTAGAAAATAAGATGAAGGTTAAGCTAAGAAAATAATTAAAAACTAGAAAATGATTTCCGAGCAAAAAAATGTTTGTGAGCACTAAATGTAATTTACTGGAAACAGCTGCGTTTCAGTGCTTATGAAATCGTACATGTTGTCACAGGAGACAGATGCTGCACATAACAGGATGATGGCATTTTGTCAAAAGACAACTCAGTTGTTCTAAAGAAGACATATTGGTATTTTCATTCAGTATATAGCTTTAAGGCAGTGAAAAAAAACATTTGATAGCCCTTACACAGTTTGCTTAATAAGTCAACTATTTTTACACATTTATAATAGAAATATTTGTTACCAAAATTAAAATAACATACATTCAGTTGTCTTGCTTTAAGATACCGCACTCACTCTTTTTTTTGCTAACCTGTGACAACAGAAGTCTACAAATAAACATGGTGTGATGCAAGGGGTTCAGGTGGGTTTTGGGGACAAAATTACAGAGCAATCAAAGCAGTAATTAAAGTCAGTTGATGTGTGGAAACAAACATGACAAAGGCCTGAAAGTGCTATTACACCACAATTTCAGGCTTGTTATCTCCTCACGTCCATTTGGGCATCCATCTTAGATCATTTGCAGACTAAGTCAGATGTCAGTTTCATTGTAAGCAATTGTTGTCATACCTGACAGTGGTAGCTACTTTAGCAATGCATTGTTGTCCCCCACACTCCTTAAGGCCAGCCATGCAGGCTGGCAGTCACCCACAGGCTCAGTCAGGCTACAGGGAACAGTGTGTAACCTACCACTAGTTATCATCTAGCATTGGACATCTCTCACAGGGGCTGTTCACCCACTGCTGCCCCTGGACAGGAGTAACTGGCTCTTTGTTTAGCCGAATCCAGTTACCGTGGGCAACAACAACAAGGCTGTGTCCACATCCAGACACTGACAGAGCTTGGATCCAGCTTCTCCTCAGTCCTGACTGCAGTAGGCTGCCATACGTAACATGAGGCAAATGGAGGAGACAGGCTCTTTTGGTAGCCACATCTGCCAGTTTGCAAAAGAAGCACTGGAGTCTCTTCACCCATTGAGCCATTGTCAACAAACGCTTATCAAATTAGGTTTGTGGTGATCCAAGTACATCATGTAATGCACAGCACAGTGCAGCCAACTGTAGGTCCTTTATGTGCATATAAAGTTACACAGTCACATACTGTGTGCGATTTATGTTTACCAGGCAGCCTGCAGAGCAGATCATCAGAGTGTGTGAGAATTGGGACATTCAGAAGGAACATGTGATGACAATGGCTAATGAAAATGCGGATTCCTCGCGCTCACAGCTGACACCGCAGGTGAACACGCGATCCTGGCGTATACCGCAGGCATCCTTTGTTGATTAAACTTTGGTCAGAAAAGGAAACTTCTGCAACAGCAAAGAAAATTTGCGTAAACCAAGGATGTGGTGCACAAAAGCGCTTCCCTGTGACAAACCAAAACAAATTTCACACTTCGGCGGCGCGGAAGAATGAAGCTGACAGAGTCGTCAGTCTGCTCTGAAGCACACTGCAGCCCCGGTGAAGCCACCAGCACGTTCCTGCCAGCAAGTGTGACTCACGCTTCACTCATTCTCCGCTCCTCAGCCGCTATCGGTCACTATTGGCACTTTCATGCAAACCATTAAGCTGCTAATGATGTAAACAGAATCGGTAAAATATTTGGGTAGACCAGTAACCACCTACAAGCAATTCATTGTTCAGCTGACATCCATCCCAAGGTGGTGCAGTAATTTTGGTTTGCGATGACTGATTATTGTATGGTTTTTAAATTTTTTTAAACATCATTATGCCTAACTAATGGTTAATGGTTTAAACTAAACTAAAATTCACTCAAAAAGAGAAGATGCGGTAACTAATACGGTAAAGAACACTGCTTCCCTAAACATTACTGGAAGGAATGGTCCAAGTGAGAGCAAGATGTTCAGAGAAGGCCTGAACACTGTGCAATTACACAAGACCTGCCCTAAATGAAAAGTCCGTGGGGAAACGGAGAAGCCAGTGATGTCTTTTAAATATACATCTCCATGTCAGAGCTGTGAATTACTGAAGCTCACAAGGGTCTGTAGGGACAGGTGATTGGTAGACCACTCTGTTATCATGCTGCACTCAGCCTGACATGACCAATTAGCGTGTGTGTGTGTGTGGTGTGGGGGCACGTACCATGCTCCAACGTGCATGCCTTACTAGCCACAGGGATAAGAGCGGAGCGTAACTCCCTATACTGAGGGGTCCCCCCCATGGGCTAAGAGCAGGGACCGCACACAAGAGTAAGATGTGGGAGAAGGATAAAGGTGGAGATGTGGCATGAGTGAGCTGTATGATGGATGTGATGGGAGAGAAGAAGGGCAGTGTAGCACCATGAAGGGGGAGCGTAGCACCACGTATGGCCGTTTGGACTTGGTATGCTGAGGCATGCCCAGAAACACACGGCTGGGTCATCATTACAACACGTCGTGTAACACAAAAAACATGGTGGTGAAGGCAAGCCCATTGGAGACATCAGTTACGGCCCAGCCTGAGAGCCCAACTTGTCAGCAAAAATAGAGCTACGCTCACATTCCCTCCCCAGTGTGACCACAAGACATGCCTTAAGTCAGACCAAACCCAAGCAGACTTGCTTACTGGCTGAAGGCACAGCAAAGCTCAGGGACTTGGGGTATTTCTGGGCTCTACACAGCTTCAGGATGGAGGCTGCAGTTCTGTTCCCCCCACTTTCCCTGTCCACGCAGCCGTAAAGCGCTACTTACAAAACGCCACCTTGCAAATTCCCGTCCGCAGAGCGCTGAGGCGTGGCGGTGGTTTAGAGCCTCCTTATCGGAGTCGGCGATTCACACGCCTTTCACACAAATCCGCCCCAACAGGAGCTGTTATGGAAGCATCCGCAGAGCGACGGTGGCTGGCTAATGCACCGCGCATTACAGAGGCTTTGAAATTAATTTGCTCACTGAAGTGCCTCAGCATCTAATTCGCCAAAACAACCTGAGTATCTCACCTTGACAGAATGAGCACACATAATAATAATAATAATAATAATAATAATAATAATAATAATAATACTAACTGTGAAAAAAGCTATCCATTTTCACAGTAAACAGCTGTAAGCAAAAAAAGGAAAATGGTACTTTGAAACAGTACTCTGAAAAGTTGGCTGTTCCCTGCCAAACGATGTCCTCAAATTGCTGCAGCGTTCCTTAAGCTATAATATACCTTAAATATAATATTCCATAAATATACATCATATACTGCAGATTAAAACTGAAAAAAAAATTGAATATATATGCATAGTCTCAGCAAGGCCTGTGAAAACTTCACTGGTAAAGGTAGCAGAGTCTTCAAGAGCATTTTGTTTGACAAAATTAAAGCACATTTTTTTAAATGCAATTAAAATTTCAGCGTTGAAACGGGGACTGTTGGTTTAATCGAGATTCATTTCTGCGTCCTTATTTTTACCAGGGGCTGGAAGATGTTTATTACCCCCTTGAGTGCTCCATATTTCACATGCGATAATAACGCCACACAGGAAATAAATCTCAGATCTTTAATCTTAAATAAGGACTTTGATTAACAGCTGGGTTTCCAGGAAGCAACATCAATTTTCCATCATTTTCAGGAGAGAGGTGGGGCTGGGAGAAGCAGCGGCTGGGAGGGTCAACCAGAGACAAGTAGCTCTGGGCCTTGCTTGTACGGCAGTGTAGCCAGGACTAAACCTGCTGATAAATGGCTAGGATCTGGGGGGGTCCCAGAGGGCATTTCACTCCACGCACAGAACCCAACCACCCGTTGACACAGTCTATTGTGTTACAGACACCCAGAAGAGGGCATCACACACACAACTCATTTATTAGTATTACTATGACACTTGTAAGTGAACAGGGAGTCTGGTGACCACCATGGACAGGTACTTACAATACTTCCTGTTTTATAAATAATTCATGTAAATTTCCTGGCATGAACAATTATAAAAGTGCTGACTCATTGATGGACTTCGGACTAAGGTGTGTTGAGTTATTCAGATACCATAAAACAGAGCGCAGGGAGATGGGTTTACTAAAAATCTAATGTTCCTCTTACCTCTATGTTGTGGGACACCTGCCTGCAACATCCATGGCTATGACCTAGGACTGAGGCCCCACCCCCCAGCAACACCCCCCTCCCCAAACTGCTGCATAGGTGGGGCCAGCCTCCGGAAGCCTTAATTATAGATGCCTGTTTGCGTAAGCGTATCACGCCGAACGTGGCGGCTAATGAATCCACTTTCGCAGCGCTACCGCCAGGAAGAGAACGAGGAAGGAGGAGGGCTCCGGATGAAGGTGGTGCGCGAACGAGACGCGGAGAAGGAGAGAGCGGGAAGAAGGGAGCACAAAGAAAATGTTAGGCGCCTGCGCTGAGGCAAGGGTGGGGGGTGGGGTGGGAGAGTGAAGGCAGCAGGTGTAGGAAGAGATGGATGAGGAAACACAAAACAAAACAAAAGCACAGATTGATTAGAAAACAGCAGGATGGGGAGATAAGGAGAAGGAGTCTGTGGGAGGGACGGAAAGCGAGAGACTGATGCAGCTGGAGCGAAGAAAGAATCCAATTAATGCCAAATATCGCTACCATTCTTACCCCATCCGCGAATCACACAATGAGCATTCAGCTGGTGACAGATCACTACAGCGAGTCTATGGCCCACAGTCCCGCTCAGACGTTTTAAGAGCTTGCTGGGTATTAACTACACGCAGCAAAGGTTCTCAAATTCATCAACACTCACTCAAGGTGTTTTGTCTTCTCACAGTTTGCCCAAAAGAGAAAATTCAAGTGTCCAGTCAGTCTGCAGTCTACCACCCCTGCACAATAGCCAATAGCCATTTGCCTTTTGACCGCTGTCGCACTAAAACACTCTTCTTAATGACTTTCAACATTAACCACAGGAGCGCTCAACAGTGTTCCCAAGAGTCTCTTAAAACCTCAACTCCTTTACCTAAATAATTTACTGATGCTCTCACTCTGACACCTCCAACCCCACTCTTGTCTTACACAACCACATAGCAGTTTGTCTGCTAAATACCAACTATCCAATGCCTTTCTTAAACACTGTAAATACAGCATGGTGTCATCTCCCACACACTTATTACACAATGTGTCCTCTATTATACACCTAATACACACTCTCATCCTCCATATACTGTGTCACTTGCCACTCAACTGCTGCACGTTATCTTCTGTCACACAAACACAGTTTTGCACATTATTTTGGTTCACACACGTGCACCATGTTCTCACACTCATACTGTACAGGATTTTGTAACACATGCACTATACAGTTTCTTTTCTCTTTCTCTCTTTCTCTCTCTCTCTCTCTCTCTCTCTCTCACACACACACACACACACACACACACACACACACAAACAAACACCCTCTGCAAAACTCTCCTCACCTCTCACTTTATTCTGTTTCCCCTTTCACTCTCACTCTCCCCTCACTCTCACAATCGCAGACTGGTACCTCTTGTCAGGGGGCGTTTCGTGGCTCGCCGGTGCCTCCTGCAGGTCAGGAATGTTGGCAAAGTCGTCCTGCTCGGCCAGCCCGATCGCCAGAGACAGAACTACCATCTTCCCTTCGCTGTCCCACAGGGAATGGAACCAGGAGACAGAAGCAAAGAGAGGAGGCAGAGTAAGAAAGGCAGAGTCCAAAGGAGGAGCGCATTGAGTGAAGGTAGTAAGGAAGGGACAAAAGAAATTAGTGTGCCCGTGAGGCGGACTGGGAGCGAGGTGAGTAAGGGACGTAGTGGAAAATGAAGTGATAGAAGACAGTATTACACAGTTCACAGGGGAAAAACAGAAAGCAATGATGTCTAAACACAAACGTAAGCCGGAGCTCTGGTAACCCAAATGGTGTTTCTACATGGGGTGAGATCTGAGCTACAGCAACCCTGGGTCATATGTATTCAATCACATTTCTCTATCTATAGCTACATAAATATGTATATATATTGAAGTGTGTGTGTGTGTGTGTGTGTGTGTCTGTATATCTTTTTGTATGAATTCATACACACAACAACATTTCTTTCTTTTGTGCACATACCAAAGTGTGAAGCACTTTGAACACCTTGGTTGAGGTAAATATAAATTAAACTGATAGTGACACACCTGTGTTAGCATCTCCAAGCACACTCCCACACACAAACTCCACACACACACACACACACTGTGTCACATACACACGGACTCAGGTCACCATATCCACATAGGATGCTCCCTTCATCACGCAGGTGTGCTCCTTTTGTTATTCCTTTCTTGCCTCCCTGGCAGTCACTTTCCCACTTCTCCTCAGTCACTTCCTTCACCAGAGTTAAGATTTTATTAAACCCCATTACAAATATCTGGACTAATTGTTTCTATTTGAGTGTTAAAGTGTCCTGGGGAACTTGGTGTGTCATTGCTTTCTGGGTCACTCACAGACTTTCTCTCTCTCTCCCTCCCTCCCTCCCTCCCTCCCTCCTTCTCTCTCTCTCTCTATCCCTTTCTCCATCCCTCAGATCATCCTGTCTAATATGATCACTGACAGACTGAACTGTTCTCATCCAGTTTTTGTCAAACATGATCCCTGTTTCCCTTCTTTCTGAAATTTTTAAATCCAACTTTAATCGGCTCTCACAAACATCATCTCTGCTTTTACCTATTACAAATCCCACAGTTTTCACCCACTTACTCTCTCATTTACTCTGCCTGTTTTTACTAACTCTTAGCAAACCCATCTCTATCCATTGTTCGTTCTCTCCTCGTCTCCTTCGTATGCATGATTTGCACTCTCCCCACACTGCCATGCTACCATCTCTGGAGCACCGGTGTTCTCTCCTGCGCCGTTCTGGTTGTGCGAAGTACATTGTTTTATTTCCTTTCTCACCTGTTCCAGCTTCCCACGGTCACCTCGCTCTGTCCATTACAGTACTGATTAGTATCCACATCCCTTCTACGCACATCTCTGCTCAGTAGGTGCTATCAGCATGGCTGTATATCAGAGAATCAAGAACCTTAAATGGCCATGACACCCTGAGGGTGGGGGGGGGCTGACATTACAAGGACTGTGACATTGCATCGATCATCACGACGAACAAGAAGCCCCAAAGCGCTGAATGCCCAGCTCCATCTTACTTCTGTGTCAGCCGGGCCTCCCCCAAACTTTATCGAGCAATAATTTACCCTGGAGGGGCAGTGGCCAACATTCTGCTTAATTGGGTTTAGGCAGCAGCTGTCTGAAGCCAGACACCTAAGCAGCAGATCTTCATAAGGGTTTTGAAAAATTAATTTCTAGTAAAAGTAAATGGTTTAGTATTGGTAAATATGATTCGTTTATTTTTATATATAGTCACAGAAGGTTTCTCTGTTAATTAGAAATGAATGGGAACAATTCCATTCTAATGGTGGCTCTTTACTGGTCTATCCTCTTGTGTCTGCTCCTGCACAGCAACAAAAACTAGTAGGCAAGATAGCTAACTGTGGTTATTTGCTAAAACACTGGCTCTCTCTCTCTCTCTATCCTTTGTTTGCTACATGTAGAGTTCAGTTTTCTTGGATAATGGGTGGTAATAGGTGTTCAACAGGTACCACAGCAGAACTGTGACTGTCTTCACATCAGTAAGAACACCTGTGATATTATCTATAAAGGTGCAGTCACACCGGTGGCCCCACCTGTATCACCACCTACACAGAGCCAGTGCTCCTTCAAATTCTTATCTTTTTGCTAGCTAACATGGCTTACTCAAGCCTTGAGGCTAGGACTTTATTGTTTCTCCACAAAGGGAAAATTTGGATTGCTCCTTTTCTAAAATTATATTTTCCTAGTCAGTGAACCAATTGTTAACTTGATTACAATGATCTAATTTTTTTTGCCAGTTCATATGTTGTTACTAGCCAGCAAGTTGTCAAGAGCCTATATCTGTTTTGATTTGATTTAATTTTGAACTTTCTAATAGCTTTGCAATGTGTTTTGTAGCAAAATGGTGCTTTATATCTGGGTTAGGGAGCAGGACACCTATCCTGATCTAATATACGTACACTACATTGGTGGAGAAAAAAACTCAGATTTTGGACTGATAAAATTTGATGTTATAGGTAAATAGGATAATACCAAAATGTAATAATCTTTATCCAAAAAAAAACCATGATATATAGTTACCTGAAATGCCAATATTTTTAGCTTCAGAACTATGTTGTAAAGCACTTTGTTTTTTTTTTGTTTGTGTGTGTGTGTGTGTGTGTGTGTGTGTGTGTGTGTGATTACAAAGGTAATGCAGCCAGAGAGCAGATGCTCAGTTTTTTCAAGATGACAGTTCACCAACTTTCAAATTCATCCAATAAAGGTCTTTCATGGAAACCCACAATTAAGAGTTTGCCTGATGTTGAAGATCTACTTTTCCTGATTACGGTTTGTATTGCATGGCTCCCTAATTACTTTGTATCCAATTATTCATACTATAATGCCAGAAATAGAAGCTGTTGTGAATGCAATTTTACAGTTGACTACATCCTCAAATGCGAGCTTCCTTATATTGCGTAACCTCTACAAGACTTCAACAATTTCAACCGGCATTTAATGTTACTAAAATAAGCACTACACTGCCATTTTAAAATAGCATATTTTCCATTAAAAAATTATTTCTTATCTATATGGAGTTTCCTGCTCACACTCCCATCTTGTTTTTACCACCCATCACATTCCCGCCCCCCCCCCCCGCCCCAGCCCGGCCCGGCCGGGGGCGGGGGGGGGGGGGGGGGGGGGCCCGGGGGGGGGGGGGGGGGGGGGGGGGGGGCGGGGGGGGGCCCGGGGGGGGGGCCCGG
>JABJVR010005276.1:0-13709 GCA_025773905.1 Chitala chitala | reverse complement strand
GGGGGGGGGGGGGGGGGGGGGGGGGGGTGAGTGATAAGAATAAAGGAAAGTGCTATTGTGCACAGATTTCTAAAGCAAACCCAGTGTATAACCATTGCATCTTCCTTCTCTGTGTAGATCAAGGTTTGCTTCTGATAACACCTTTCCTCATGAGCTCTCCTCCAGGTAGCTCAGTGGTTAGCACCGTTGCTGCACACCTGTGGAGTTGTGGGTTCTAATCTGGCTATTGCCACTGTGTAAAACCTGTGTGTGGAGTTTGTATTGCCTCTGAGTTCTCTGGTTACCTCCCGCAGGTCCACAGACATGCTGGTAAGGTGAATTAAACAGTGTGTGTGGGATGGACTGGCACCCTCTCTGGAGCATCCCACACCCAACAGGATAGGCTCTCTTAAATTCACTTGTACTGCTATTATCAAAAAATGCATTCAAATTTCAGGAAAATTCTTACAATTTTTTCTTCTAAATTTGTATCAGACTGCAATCTAGTATCTGGTTAAGGTCTTTTTCTGAAGGAAAAAAATAAATCCTGAGCAAGAAATAAGAATTTGGAACAAATATTTATTAACAAAAGAGGCAACTGAAAACCAAATCAACTAAACACATGCATACAATTACACTGAAAAGGACCCAAGACGTATTCTGTATGAAAATGAAAAACTCTTGAGAAATGCGATTACATATTTGTGCTGATTCCAATATTTATAGAGCTGTCACCAGCGGACGTTGTTTGCAGAGCTTATATGAAACAAAAACACTCTGCAGTTTATTGTTCAAGTCACGGTAGTGTTCAACTTGAATGTGAAATCTTAACAGAAACATTGCAGAAGTTTAAAATCCCCAGAAATGTCTCAGGTTCACTGTTGCAGGAAGTCTGCCAATTTTGAACTGATCTCATTCTATTTGATTTCCAAAATTCATTAATGCTTAATCATCCATTAAAATGCAGGCATGTCTGGATTTAGTACATGCTTGGCAGCACTATGCCATAAATGAAAACCTAATGAGAATACTCTAAAATGAAGCCATCTCCACATCAAACCTGTGTTGTGCACGTCTTTGATAACCTTGAATATGAACAGTGATTGGTTATGCTGTGATGTATGAGCAGTGGTTGGACATCTCGCATCTGCTCATTAAATTATTTACAGCTTACTTATACCATTTGAAATGAATCGTGTTGAGATCATAAATATTTCTTCCAACATTCATGTATGTATGTCATTGAGAATTGTGCTGATAAGCCACAGGAAATCTTTAAATCCGTTACAGAAAATACATAACACAAGACTTGCTGTTGAACTGAGCCGCTGATGTAATGCACATATGAAGCCACCAAAACCCTGATGAGAGGAGTGAGAAGAAACAGCCACCAACTGAAACAGACCCACTGTGGCGCATTCCCCACCACGTCGCTATCAGCGGCTGGATGCTGGAGCTGGAAGTGGCTTACAGGAGCACCAGCAGGGCCATGCAGAGCAGTCCCAGACCAGGGCCAGAGCTCAGACTTGGACTTCCTGAAAGCCTATCACCATACTTGTCCAGCAGCTGCAGAGCCACCCCATTGGTCCAGCCAAACCCCAGCTACAACAAGCATGGACAACAGCCAATCAAAGACATGTCAACACATGATGGAGGCAGGCTTACAACCAGTTAGCTCTTGTTAAATTGTAAGCTTAAAAAATAGCTAAATAAGTGCCCCCTACAAAAACAGCACTCGTGACATCATGGCAGAGCAGGGCATACATTTACCTGAACTTCATATTCCCCTCCTCCTCCAGGTTTGCCATCTCCATCAACACTGTACTAAAATGGACATCAAAAACATTCTGTTGTGCTAACAGTTATTCAAAGCAACTAAGAGCATTTTATGAGTTTACAGTTCCGATCGTTTTAATCAATTTCATGCATGGGGTACAGAATCAGTTTGTTTTTAAATCAGTACTGAAGACCCATTTCTTTAATTTAGGCTTCCTACATTAGACACCATAGCTCATTGTAATTAACAGTGCTGTGCTGCTAGCACGGCCTTAATGGATGACAGTGTACCCTTGTGTTCTGCATTTACCGATTAGTCGTCACATCTGTACTGGCCCATCTTTACCATTCTTCTCACGTTGGTGCTTGCTGTGGGCACCATCAGAGCAGGACCCTGAGTGGACCCACATGGCAGCCTGGTGGCTCAATGGGTAGGACATCAGGCTGGGATGCAGAAGCCCCTCAGCTCAAATCCCAGCCCAGCCACCAGGTGTGTCCTTGAGCAAGACACTCAGCGCTAGCTCCATGTAACCCCTATGTGAAATGGTGCAAGTCGCTTTGGATAAAAGAGTCTGCTAAACGAATGTGTGTGTAAAAGCCACAGACCCCAGTGCGGTACTGCGAACGCAGCCTTCACCGAAGCCAGCAGGAGCAGTGTGAACTTTGGTGTGGGGGATGAGAATAACAACCTGGAGGTGGGGGGTGCATTTGAACATTTTGCTGTGTGAGCGAATTTCGTAAATTCATAAGGACCTGGGAGCGGGGTTATCTGGCAGCTTCTGCCTAAAACTTATATTCATTTAAAGAACCCAAAGCAATGCTGTCTTTCATAATTTAACATGTTCTTCACCTTTATTTCACTATTATTTAAATTTATATCACTATTAGTGAGTTTTTTTCTTTTAATATGTGGCCCCCTATCAAAATTATTGAGGAAGCTGCCACCCCTGAAAGCGGACCTGTCAGAGATCCATACTACCGTCAAAAGTTTGGACACACCTTCTCCTTCAGTGGTTTTTCTTTATTTTTTATTATTTCAACATTGTACATTACTACCGAAGACATCCAAACAATGAAAATTCCATATGTGTTCTATGTAGTAAAAAAAAAAGTGTTAAACAACCCAGAATGTTTTATATTTGAGATTGTCCAAAGTAGCTACATTTAGCTTTGATGGCAGCTTGGCGCACTCATGGCAGCTTGGCGCACTCATGGCGTTCTCTCATCAGATTCACGAGGTCGTCACCTGGAATGGGTTTCAGTTCACAGGTGTGCCTTGTTAAGAGTTGATTTGTGACATACCTTGCATTCTTAATGTGCTTTAGACCATCAGTTGTCTTGTGCATAGAAAGGGTGGCTACAGAGTCAATAGCCTTATTAGTGTTACTACAACTACCGTACAAATCCATATAATGGCAAGAAACTGTTTTGTAAAGAGAAATGACAGTCCATCGTTACTTTAAGTAATGAAGGTCAGTGCATCGGTCAATCCAAAAAATCTCGAACTTTGGATATATCTCCAAGTGTAGTCGCCAAAACCATCAAACACTATAATGAAACTGGCTCTCATTAGGACTGTCTCAGGAAAGGAAGACCAAGAGCTACCTCTGCTAGAGAGGATACGTGTGTTAGAATTATCTGTCTCAGATACCACCGATTTACAGCACCTCAGATTAGAGCCCACATAAACGCTTCTCGAAGTTCAAGTGGCGGACATATTTCAACATCCACTGCTCAGAGGAGACTGCGTAAGGCCTTCATGCTCAAATTGCAGCAAAGAAACCATTACTTCAGAAGAACAACAAGCAGAATAGGCTTGCTTGGGCCAAGAGACACAAGGAATGGACATTAGATCAGTGGAAAACTGTCCTTTGGTCTGATGAGTCAAAATTAGAGATTTTTGGTTCTGACCACCATGTCTTTGTTAAACGTAGAGAGGGTGAGCAGACAGTACCTGAATGTGTGGTTCCCACAGTGAAGCATGGAGGAGCAGGTGGGATGTGTGGGGCTGCTTTGCTGGTGACACTGTTGGTGACTTAGTTAAAATTGAGGGCACACTTAACCGGCATGGCTACCGCAGCATTTTGCAGCAACATGCCGTCCCATCTGGTTCGCACGTAGTAGGACCATTATTTGTTTTGCAACAGGATAATGACACTTAACACACCTATAGGTTATGTAAGAACCATCTGTCCAAGAGGGAGTGATGGAGAGCTGCGTCAAATGACCTGGCCTCCACAATCACCTGATGTAAATGACTGAGAGAATGCCAAGTTTGCACAAAGCTGTCAAAGCAGTAGGCGAAAACAAAAATATAAAACGGTCTGTGTCATTTAACATGCTTTTAACGACTACATAATTCCATATTTGTTCTGTTGTAATTTCAGTGTCTTCAGATTTAATATACAATGTTGAAAACAATAAAAACAAAGAAAAACCACTGAATAAGAAGGTGCATCCAAAATTTTGACTGGCAGTGTACACCTAGACCTGGCACACAGACCTACTTCAAATTGAGGTTTAACGACAAATAGCGCTTGTGTACTCTGGTTTTGTAATGTATAATATTAGCATTCCCTTTGGGGTTGGGCTGCGAGTGGACGTTGGACCCACCAGGTGACAGCTGACTGTCATTTTTTTGTCCTTACTACTGTTAAGTGCCTTGGGGCAACCAGAACGACTGTTTGACCGTAAATGGGACCTGTCTGAAACGTTGCTGAGAGGTATCCAGGTTCTGCAATCCTGCCTTTGACCGCCGCACCACTTCCGAGCTCCTCACCTTCTCATACATGGCTTCATATTTCTGGTATGCTAGCCAGTTGGTTTTTATCCACCTCTGGGCCAAATCAAAAGCCACCTCCTGTGCCCTGGGTGTGGTTAAATTTGACAAGCCTAACAGATGTGAAGAAAAAATTAGTAGTAACATACCAAAGAGGATGGCAAAGGTTTGAAGCACTACAGGTAAACAAGGAGGGAAACCAATTTTACCAGTTGCTGACATTTAAAGCTCACATACATTTAACCAGTTCAGTTCTGGCCACAGTATTGTGCTAACAGAGAGAAGTAAATATATATGCAGAGGATGCTGGGCAGAGTACAACAGGCCTCTGCGTTCAGTCAAAACCCTACCCTCAATCAGGATGTGTTGCAGAGGGGGCCAGGCGTTAGGAAGGTCCCACTGCTGCCCGCTGTCAACCAGGGATGTTGGAACACCGTTCCTGTACTGCAGAGCACCGCTGTTCTGGCAAGACATTTGTCACAAAGTGACAGAAGCAGTTAGTTTGGCGAATGTGGACAGACAGTGCCATCTGCTGGCTAACTACAGAAATAGCATCCACAGCACTGCAGGCTTGCACTACAACCAATAACGGTCACTATATACACACACACACACACACCACTCACTGTAGGTTCTCACATGGATTTAAACTGAATCAATACAATGGCTATTTCAGGGGTGTTGGATCCCGGTCGATGGGAGGAAAAAGGTGTGAAAAAGCAGACAAGCCAATAACTAGATTAATTAAATGCTGAGGCCTGACTGGGAGGTAAAAAAAAAAATCAGTTCAGTGCAATGTTCACTGACATCTAGCATTACAGCCACAGACTGGTTCAATCAGCCATTTTAGTTCAGCGTAAAGGCATGATAAATGCTCTTAAGCAATTATTAAAGTACAACACTGCTTAACTTCTCCCAAGCCTCGAGACTTCATTCTGTACACACTGTGGGTTCTACAATACCGGCCAAAACTTTGAGTATGTCTGCTTGGAGCCAGATATTCCTGACTTTTGATGGTTTTAACTCTATACACCTGACTATGAACAGTTTCATTACATGATATCCACATGCACATAATTTAGTTATTACTTTGAATTACTATATTGAAATAGGGTGCAAGTGCACTCTATGTCAATCTTTCAGCTAGGATGTCACAAATGGCCTTATTTTGGGTTAGGTGGTAGAGTCCTCAAAAGCCAACAAACTATTTTTACGTTCACCTGTAAAAGAAGGTGCCCTTTTCACAAGGTAATTAACTACGCTTAGAGTAGAAGCGATGTTTTTTTTTTTTTTTTTTTTTTTTTTTAAACAATTTCATATGGTAATTTCCAACAATCAGGGAGGAATGGATGGCTCTCCAAAACTGTTAACTTCGCTGTCTGGAGCCATAATGTCTGAAAGACACAGAGCATCATGAAAAACTTGATGCATGGAGTGCACTCGGATTTTTGCTCAATGCCATATACAGTATGCCATATACAGTATACACACACACACACACACACACACACACACACACACACACACACACACACACACACGGTGAAGCACGCTGTCACTGATTTACCTCAAGGTAGCGCAGGGCGTCCTCGCCCATGCTGGCATTGGAGTAACAGCGAGCCCACAGGGGTGCAAGGTTGCTGGGGTAAAAGGCAGGGCGGCTGGCATTGGTCAGCAGATTGTAGTCAAACCAGCTCCGCCTCTCTGGGTCCCAAAGCAATGACTCCACTGCATTCATGCGCTTTTCACGGGCCCGGTCGTAACGCTCTGCTGCCACATCATCACCTTGGGGACATCACAGTCACCGTCATGTGCTCTGCTGCCACACAGCTGGCATCACGCCCTGCTCCTGACACGACCCAAGGCCCACCCTTACCCAGAATCCTGTGGAAGGAAGCAAGCAGCTCCTCGTTGCGGCAGAGGACAGCGTTGAGGTCAACGGGAATGATGCCGCTGGTGCGTATGTCTTGCAGGGAGCCCTCATTCTGACCCTGGGCATCGACAAACCAGCGGGAGGAGAAGTCCCATCCGGACTCAGCGCCAGAGTTCAGCTCTGCGTAAAGGTGTGCCCGAGCCCCTGTTCATGGGGACGTGATAGGCTCAACACTGGATCGCGTGTGTGCACACGCATACATGTGCTTGTGTCGATGAACACGCACTTGTGGTTCCGCCACTGATTTTCACTTTGGGGACAGTAAATTGAATTCTGAAATCTAGCTGAAGAAGCCAAGTTAAAATCTGACAAACAACAAAATTTCTTATACTTCATGATCTTAGAAACATCTTTGTTTTGTAAAAACATCCCCGCAACATCTGTTTTCTAAAAGTTGCTGTCTTTGTGGATACACACACAGAAAAACTCATTCTTGTGCGCAGTTACAGTTTTCCATTAATTTTTCTTCTAGTTCAATTCCTTCTGGAAATGTGCTTTGAGACAATTAGGACTGTCAAAATAATACAAGGAAAAGAAAAACCTGATTAATCCCCCCACATGTTCACATATAGATACTTTACCTTCAGGTAACCCTTCAGCCAGTTCTACATCATCTGAGTAAGACTCAGGCCTGGAGGGGGGTAGAGATTACAATAATTTTATTACACCTGACTGAGCACACGCACGCACCCCCACACACACACACACACACACACACACACACACACACACACACACATTATGCCCAAGTATTAGATATTCTGTACCTAGGGTGATCCACCAGTACAGCATAGCGGTTGAAAACATGTTGATTTCCATCTGCTTCTACGCTAACTGAGCGGTTGTCCATCCAGAAGTTGTACTCCTTGTCCAGAACCGGTAAAGCAGCCCTGCAAGAAATAATCAAACCAACCATAACAAATCCTTTCATAACAGCAGGCTAAAACAGAGAAAACGTCATCATAAACTATCCAAGCTGAGCACGAACATCAGTAACACATTGACAGGGCCGGGTAGACAGGGGAGGTCTACATACACAGCTGTGCCCTGAACGGGGTCTACATACACAGCTGTGCCCTGAACGGGGTCTACATACACAGCTGTGCCCTGAACGGGGTCTACATACATAGCTGTGCCCTGAACGGGGTCTACATACATAGCTGTGCCCTGAACGGGGTCTACATACATAGCTGTGCCCTGAACGTGATCTTCTCCTTACCAGAGAAAATCGTCATCTCGGGTGGCCTGATAGTAGCTCTCCACCATAAGCGTGAGAAAGGGCGGCTGACTGCGGCGTTCATAGTACAAACGGCCTCCATTTGGGATGAAACCGTACCTTATTTGAAAAAGGTTTGGGGGGGGTCAAAATCACACATATTCTGCCAACACTACTAACACAGAGCAATAGATAAGGTTTTCGTGTGAACTGGGTATTACTCCACTGTTTTACAACTAATTGGATATTCATCAAAATAAATTGGTATCCAGCTTTTCATTACCCCATGGTTTCAAGTTTAATTGGGTACTGGCAATGATTACATTGGTATTAGGTTTTTTTATATAGTTTTTTTTTTTAAACCTAAAACACGATTATTGGAAAGAAACGTGTTTATGTTTAGAAATTATTACCTGTGTACTCTATACATTGGCAACACTAAAAAATGTAATATGAGCTGAAGAAATTCAAAACTTGCTAAATATATTCTTTACATTTTTCAGTCGTGCTTACACCTTTTTTTTTTTTTTTTCCACAGTCCAAAAACGTTCGCGATTACTACCCGAACAGTAACGAACACGCATTCGTAATCTTCCGGGTATTGTCGAGTCATTACGAATACAACCGATTAGATACACTTGAACACATCTGCTACAGTGTAGGCGGTCATCGGCTATTTTTGACGTGATTAGAATCTCAATGAATGGGGTTATTGTCGGTAGCATTATTGTACGAAATAATCGAGACATTTGCTGAATTTCTACTGGATATATTAACCAGTTTATTTGCGTATTCTACCATTGTGAATAATTCGTTACGCGTCATCTTAAAATTATTTGCGTGTCCTATTTTTTTTTAACCAGCGTATCAGTACGCTTTGATCTGAAAACAATTGGGTATCCGGCGTTTTTTTATTGCGTAAATACGCAAATACGCGCCTTATCTGTTGCTCTGTAACAAACTACATGTAGCCAATTAAGTAATAAAGTACATGGAGTTTAGCATGAGTATCATTTCAAAAGCATTTGGTTATGCTCAAATCATTAGAACTGATTTAGAAATACGAAATCTTGCCTGTCAACCAGATATAGAAAATTCTGGATCATCCCTTTAGCCGTGTCCGTCATCTCAGAAAGCAACAGTCCATTGATGACCCAGTAGGAATCCCTGAGATGGACATGCACTCATGTAAAACTTAGTCATGGGGAAGGGAGGTATGGAAGGCTGGTCAATTATTCCAAAAACAGAGAGCTCTGGGTATCCCTCACCAGTAGTAAAACTCCCTGAAGCGCCCCCCAGGTATGATAACAGGGTGGGGGGTGTATATTAGGGAATACAGCTCTGGGTGGTTCCCTACATCTGCCCGGATCTACCACCAGACAGACCAAAAAAAAAAAAAAAAAAAAAAAACTTTAACCCTTTTCCAAATTACACACTATCATACATTAAGATGAGGCAGCTGCAGCCTCTGTGGGAAACTGAGATCCTTCCTGTACGTCTAACAAAGTGCTTGTAGGCTATGACCCTAAAACCTATGTTTTAAACCCATGACCCCAGTAGGTGCTGTTTTTTTTTTTTTCAGCCACTATATGTAATTGAATGAATATGTAATTGTTCAATTGTAATTAAACTTTAATGTCAATTTATCATTGACTTTTTTTTCTGTAATCACTGTCATACCTGAAATTCTCAAAACTTTTTTTTTTAACTTTAAAAGCATGACATTCATTTACTGATGTTACTTTTTAGTTATGGTAGATTTTTTTATCTTTTAATCAATTTCAAAGGGCAATAATCCGTTGAATCACTGCTCCTGATTAAGTATTGTTTGCCATTGGCACCTGTTTGTGTTATCTTTATAAAATGAAGGATTACTGGTTAGAATTAAACATCATGCTGAATTATGCAGACACTTTCTGGTCCAATTCTGCATTTAAGAGTGATACTATAATGTGTATTTTTCGTTACAGATCTTAAAGCAGGACAGTCTCACTTTTTATTTTCTCTCAACAAATTATGACAACTAAGTGAAGACAGATGCAAATGTTCAGCAAGAATGAAGACCCAAACAATGCAATTGATATTTAATTAAGATAGTGGTCAAATTAAAATAAATTAATTGGATGGAAGAAAATCCTGTACCTACTGGGGGTCCTCCAGGACCGGAACTGAGAACCATCGTTTCACACATTACAGGGAACAATCTCCTTGTCAGAAAAACCATTCCTCACTGCACAGTGATTTAAAAAGGCATTTTTGAAAACGTTCTCCTGCCTAGATATTTTGGATTATTGAACTGAGCAAGATTTTGGGTAAATAGAGGTGGAAGTAAAATTTTATTCCACACTTATTAAACTGAATTTTTATAACCTCTGATCAGTGCCAAAGCACCAGCAATAATAGAGTGGACTCCAAAATCTGCACAAAAGGCTCCCCAAAATCCAGGTGCTCTCAGCTGAGATCGCTAAAGCCTGTCCTCACCTTTCGACCCAGAGATGTCCATAAGTGATGCAGCTTCACTGCCCAGCTGTGCAGCTTTCTGTCTGCTATTTTTGACAGGAACTGTGGCCTGTAAAGCATCAGACGGCATGTCAATACAATCAGCTCAAAGCAAAAACACAAATCCTGTAGTGACATTACAGCAATTATGACAGGGGAAGACACTTGCTATCCATTTTAGATACTTTGCTGCTGGTGCATTATAAAAATAAGTTAATTACACATTTAGGACATATCCAGTTTATGTTTGGAACACAACAACTGACATGAAATATAACCAAGGATGGATGCATATGACCAGACTGAAATATGTCTTGACAAATTTATATAAGGATGACACCATGGTGCTCATTACATTTGGAAGTGTAGTGAACCCCTCTGATTTACCACTGTATCATGTTTTACATCATTTAGTTTTTCTGCCCACATTAGTACCTGTCATGCCAGTCAGACGGTGTCCATGGTTCAAACTCCTGTCCCGGGTCCTCAAAGTACATGTTGACAAATTCCAAAAGCTCAGACGGCTTAAGAGCCACCCCTAAAGATGCAGATGTGAGGTTTCGGAATGCGTCCAAAACCTCACCTGCCAATTCCAGAAACACAGTAAGGCACCCATAGTGGTGTACAGCTAAGAGATGGTCCCTCTGGTATGTACACAAGTGTACTCACTACACTTACCTGGAGCAACCTTCAGCTTCATATCCACAAAGTGCTTGTCATCATCAAATAGTTTAGCCATCTGCACCTGTTTTAGGATTTCTCCTGTGCAGTATATCTCACTGTTAAACATGGATGAAAATGTGATAGATGTCCATGGAATCACCTCACCAGTATCTATGTATGCATGCACACACACACACACACACACACACACACACACACACTCGCTTGATAGGACGGTTTGTCAAAAAATATCACCGATGCATTTATAAACCTGTACAGAATATTTCATGGCACACAAAACATTCACTTCTTGTTTTGCTGAGATTTCACAAAAACAAAAGCCGCAGCTGAAATCAAACTCCAAGTTACAACTTGGGGGAAAAACTATTCCCCCCCCCCCCCTTCAGTTATACAAGACAAACATATAATTAACCCAAAGTGATTCCAAATAAAATACATGAAACCTGCGACATCAGATGCAGTTAGCTTTTTCCATGGTTAAAGAACTTACCTATCACAAGAGGTGTAATAGTCACACTTGAAGAGAGGCAAGACTGCCACAAAATAGATCCAATTAAATAGCAACATGTTCACCGGGCTTCCACAACCGTTCACAACACGCAGACGAAGGCCCTCAGCTCATGGTATCTAAATTATCTCTGGTTCAGAGGTTGTCTTTACAACCATGTTTATTCATGTCAATATTACCAGAGATTGGTTTTCAACCAGTAGCAGCAGGAAACAGCGACCCCCACTGGCGGAAAGCAGCAATGTTGATGAGTACAGACACCCACGTAAGTGCGATACATTATTACGGTATGTGGTTTATACTTAGATACTAACAGAGATACAGTATGAGGACGGGGCGGAGTTCGTGCTGGAGTGACACGTAGGAACACGTGTGCTTAAACGTGCAGCGCTTCGCAAGTTTTTAAATAAAATTGCTACTATAGTGTGTGTGTGTGTATGTATCTACGCACAACGAAAAACCGTTAGTAATATCCCATTAAATTCACGCGAGAATATGCTGTAATTATATTACGGACCGGCCGTTTAAGCAATGTTGTCCGGTCCGTGAAACTCCACGATCTCAGCCGTGTGAAACGGTACTATCATTAAACATCATTAAACGCCTTAAATCAGATAGGAAATTGATTTTTTTTTCCTGCACATCTGTAGGATATAGCATTTGTCAGAACTTACTAAAATATGGTCCATCTTTAAATCTCAGTGTTGTGCAGTCATTAAAACCACACAATCGTACGATTTGCCAGTTTAATTTGATCAGTGTTCTAAGACGCAACGGATCAGTCCCCGCTGTTGGCGCGTAACACAACGGGGCCACTTTTGCAACGCAATGAATCCGGTCCCTACTAGTGAGTATGTAAACAGTACGTGTACTTCTATTGCTCGGATACAGTTTGGGTAAGAGCCTTCCTTACGAATCTGAATTAGTTACACAAAGTGTGGGGAGGGAGTATTTCCGTGCCACTTCGTGTGAAGTACGGGGTTTATGGTTGTGTTGTTTTTAAAACGCAATATCGAGAGCGTGGCGGACACAAAGTACCCACTTTTTAAATCCTTTGCCTTTTATCTCCGGCTTCTACGTCGTCGTCTTATTGCAATACCTTCACATGCATTAGTTAAACGCTGCTCAGCTGTGTATGCACGCCTGACTCCAGGCGCCCACCACCTTACAAAAGATAAACGGCTGTGTGCACACGATTAACTCCGTACAGGCTCCTATGAGATAAAAACGGGTGCGGGGGTCACATTGTAGCTGACATCTTCGAGCAATATTCAGTACGACACATTGCAAGTGAAGTGCACCTAAGGACAAAGGCACACGTTTCCATGAAGCTTATCCCTCGGTAAAGCCAGACGTCACCTCGAGCGCTTGCCAAAAATAACTTCACCAAGCTGAATTTCAGTGAGCTTTATTTATGTCTTCAACAGAAAGCTTTCAGTCACTCCAGATATCAACCACAGATTTGCTCAACGCGGTACACAAACCATCATGTGAAGCATCACTGAGAATTTGCCAATTCAAAAGAAAAACCAACTTCCAAAACAAATTTGTTGGTTTTCTCCATGTTAATAAATTTATTCCAAATCAAGAAATTGAAACTGTTAGTGGCCAAGTTTCCAAATTGTCCGAAATCTCAAATGACAAATTTTTCCTCAATTTGGAGTTTTGCCAATTTACCAAATTTTTTTCTTACAAAAAAAAAAGAGCCCAACCCCATAATTAAATCAGATGCATCTATACCTGGACAGCTTGCTCACTCTTACACCAAAACAGTTCACATATAGCCACCTTCTCAGTACCAGCCGTCCTGGTATAGCTGCATCAAGGCAGCAACCCTCCCGTCTTCCCAAAAGCAAGCCCTTGAATGAAGAATGAGATGAACCAACGAATGTGACCAGCAAATCCGAATTACGACTAATAAGTAAGATGCTCTTCATCTCATTCTTCAAAAAATAAAAATTCACCCCACCTCGATGTCATGAAAACTGCAGACCAATTGCATAGAGAAGAAACCAAGTACCAAACCTGGCTTCTTCATTACACAGGAAAAGCAGAATCACTCCAAAAGGGCTTAAAAAAATAAAATTAACAGGCAGCTGCCCAAGTGCCTGGTGTTTAACCCCTGATCCCCCACAACACTAAAAGGCACACGACTTAAATTTTAGGGGGGGGGGCCCCCCCGCCCCCCGCCCCGGGGAGGCGGAGGGGGTGGGGGGGGAGGGGGGGGGGGGGGGGAGGGGAGGGGGGGGAGGGGGGGGGGGTGGGGGGGGGGGGTGGGGGTGTGGGGGGAGGGGGGGGGGGGGTGGGTGGGGTGGGTGGTGAGGGGGGGGGGGGT
>JABJVR010005274.1:0-13711 GCA_025773905.1 Chitala chitala | reverse complement strand
CACCCGGAGAAAACCCACCAAGCACAGGGAGAACATGCAAACTCCACGCACACAGACCCAAAGCGGGAATTGAACCTTAGGCCTGGAGGTGCGCGGCGACAGTGCTAACCACCACGCCACCGTGCCGCCCGGGTGCAGTATGATGGTATGTTATAGAGAAAACAAGTGCAAGGTCTGAGAAGATCATTGCAAATAACAGACTGAAGTCATTCATTGTTAATTAAATGCTGTTAAATAAAGACCCCTTATTTCATGAGATGTGTCATGAGACATGTGTGATTATCAGCGGCCTTGGATGCAGAGATGGTGTTAGCTCTGACGGACTGCAAAAATGAAGCCAGTGTTTGGCTGGAATGTGGATCCAGATCCGCTTGGTAGAAGAAGAGTTTTGATTAATGTTGTGTCTTGAGGTCTTTTGTTTAAAATTAATCTGTACATGTATATGCTTTCTTAATTAATTGAATCCAGTCCAGAGTTTAACTCATTTCCCTTATACTTGTGCTGTGTTTGCAGCCATTACAGTAGTTTAATATGGACACTGTGATTATGCAGTGTGGCTCTGTTATCTTTACTGTGCAGCACTGCAGGGCACTACACTGGTTACGTAAATGGGCCTGTCTGACCTTCATTTAACTTTTAAATGTTGATCAATTTTAACAGGTGTTGTTGCTATTATTTCCTAAAAGCTCTGTGGTGTTAACGGTTGTCTAAGATCCGAACTAGTAAAAAATGAAAAAAATGTATTGTCTGAAAAATAATGAGAAATATAATAGATCAATGGTCAGCGTTATGGTAATTGGTCTTTTATGTGGGAATGGACTGTCCTTACACAGTCCAATAAAAAAGAAAGCTAGCCGCCTATTTCAACATGATAAAATTGATTTTCAAAGTGATGCACTGAGGGTCCATTTGTAATGGGTTGACTG
The DNA here is from genome assembly GCA_025773905.1 of Chitala chitala. Lineage (NCBI taxonomy): Eukaryota > Metazoa > Chordata > Actinopteri > Osteoglossiformes > Notopteridae > Chitala > Chitala chitala. The sequence goes on along the minus strand of JABJVR010005274.1, from coordinate 12,785 downwards.
GAGAATCTAATGCTTTTCCCTTACCTTTCATCCCAGTAGCATCCACTACCAGGAGAAAGGAAACCATAACACTGTGTAACATTGTTGCTGCTTCAAAGCACATGCATTAGATTTGTGATGAATATTAATATTCTGCTTCAAGCATCAAAATGTGCTTTAGTCCAGTTCAGTTTTCCCCTATGGGATGAAATCAGTGTCAAACTATGTGGTCACAAGGACAGAAAATTGAATTTTTTTTTTTTTGTTTTCTTTCCCACTTTTACCACTATATAAAGGAGTAGACATATTGATAACCCCAGTTTTTGCTTAAAATGTGACTGCTAAGAACATAAAAAATAAATTCAGGTTGGCTTCTATATGAAAATATACCTTGCATTCAGCCTGTCTCCATTACTGTGAATTTCACTGAGGTTGTATATATATATATATAGGTCACTTCATCTTGTTACTTTGAAGACAAAAGTCTTGGTGACATCATTATACAGCTACAATTGTTGTACTATATTTGCAATATTCTATTAAAGTACAGCATCACTTTATTGCACTTTTAGTACTGACAACTGCTCCATGGGATTTTTTTTTCTTACTAAAACTTCTTACATTAATGTAACTACAACATCTGCTACAAATTAATTGAATATATTGAAAATGCACATGTGCTCATTGCCTTCTGTATATAATTCTAATCTATTTGTAGATATTGGGGCTGTAACTTAGATTTCCTCATTAAAAGTAAGGTCAGCTTTACAAGGCCGAATGTGCTGTGTTTGTGGAGATTGCATATATAACACAAGATGTAGGTGGCGTGGTGGTTAATGCTTTTGCCTTGCACCACCAGGCCTGGGGTTTGATTCCTACCTTGGGTTTGTGTGCATGGAGTTTGCATGTTCTCCCTGTACTTGGAGGGTTTTTTCCAGGTTCTCTGCTTTCCTCCTACAGTCCAAAGACATGTGAGTTAGGTTGATTGAGTGTGTGTGTGTGTGTGTCCTGCAGTGGGTTGGTGCCCCGTGTCTCCTGGGATGACTGACTGACCACATGCTGTCGTAGTTTCTTTAGAAATGTTTTACTTTACATCAAATTATTGATGTAAATCACCATAAAAGAGAAATAACTTGTCAACTGACCTCAGCTTTACATTTGTCTGTTTTTTTTGTTGTGCTGACAAAAAAATCATGAGAATTTCAAGAAAATTACTGTGTGCTTATTTGCCTTTCAAAAAGGATAATGCAAGGATTTGATCGAAGACTTCAAGCCTGCTGTACATATTGATTTTATCTCACAATTGTACGGCATAACATATTGTGCAGACAAGCAGAACAAGTCTTAGGTACATAAATAAAGTATTTACTTAAATAAGACACAGCCAGAATTGTTTGTTCTGTCTGTGGAACTCATTTGAAAACCCTTAGACATGTGTTTCTTAAATGTGAAGATCAATACATTTACATACTCTGTACCGTACCTCCTTCGACTACACAAGTTGCCCAAGTGTTCATTTTGAGTTCTTTCCTGGCTTTGTGTTAGTAGCAGATGCTTTGGCTGGTCTACTCCTTGGAGGTCTTCTGCTAGACTATTAGAGACATCTGTCAGCATTTGGGACTTCAGGAATCACAGTTTTTTAGTTCACGAGTTCAATTTGTCAGGCTGGGAGGGAGAGCTGGTGTCAGAGTGGGAGGAGTCAACTTCAGGCCTTTATCTACCTCATGATTCTGTAGTTCATGGGTTTTGCCATGCAGCTGAGGTAGGCCTAGTGATAGCAGGGCATTTTGGTCCACTAGGCAAGACCCTCATTAGCAGCCCCCTTCCCAACTACAGATCATTATTTTCTAAGTTAAATTCTGGTGGTAATGGGAGTGTAGGTGCAATCAAATGGCTTCTGGATTTTCAAAGTTGCAGAGTGGGAGCATGGGTCAATTTGGCACTTAGGTTACATATGTGGCCTATGCTTTAAAACACCTCTGAGTGACAGTGTGGAAGAAGTCAGACTTTCGTTCCTCCAGTGAAGGCCAGTGATCTCAGGTGTGTCAGATCTATCAAAGTTAATATGCAGGCAGTAAATAGACATTTGTTTGCTTCTTGTCTTTTGTACTGGCAATGCTAACAAATTCAGTCTGCAACGCTGATCTAAACTCAGCTGGGCTTTAACCTGTTCATAAGGAAAGCCACTTCAACTTTGGATATATCTAAACATGCATTTAGTAGGAATTTGGTGATTTATTACTAATTCTAAGGATAAGTAAGCTTTTCCTCATAAGAATACATGGTTTCAAAATACTGAGGCACCTTCATTATGTATACTGTAATTCAGATATGAGGAGCAAAAACTTTGACAGTCTAAGTATTATGTGCTCTACAAGACCTATGTTTGTATTCACAATTACACAACTGCTAAACCATATGTTTGGATGTTGTGTTCAGATATTCCAGTTTAAGCTTATTTTTTGTTCAGTATGGTTTTAATCAGTGTGGTTGTGTGCTATCTGCAATAAACAGCCACACAATTTTTAAACCCCTTTCAAGGTATTCTTAGAACAGGTCTTTAACCAGGGTGTGGAAAAAGGTATTAAGAAGCTATACTCACAGATCCTCTCCTGACCTCTTTTCCTAATATATTGTTTTCGTTTACTGCTTTTGTTTATTTATTTTTATCAAGACAGGTAATAAGAAGCCATCTGAGACCAAACAGAGGTCATACTCAGTCCTATGCAATGCAACTTAGTATTTCCTATAAAGACTGATGTAATTCAAAGCTATCCCTAAGGCAAATTTATCAGAGGGTAACCTCTGTTTCCATTCACTTAGGAGTACCTTTCATGACAGTAACCACAGTATAAATCAAAGCACAATTCAAGTGCCAGGAACATTTGTGAAAATAAAAATAAATTGACTTATTTAAATGTTGGGGCATAAAAGCAGTTTTTTGCCTTTGTTTACAAACTTACTGAAAGGCTTTGTAGATGTGTTTCTCGTTATTTGTGTTGGACCAGCTTTATCTACTTTAATAAAAGTTTTTTTTTTTTCCGTATTTTTTGGAAAATGTTTTTTTTTTATCACTTAATTATTTTTTTAGTGTTTTACTTTAAGTGGTGTGAAAGGACAAGTATCCATTGTATCAACAGCTCTGCACTGATATAATTCACTGCATTAGCCTTAAATGACAAACAGCACCCTCTACTGTTCAGTGCCTTTCAAAAATGGTATTTCAGCAACTTGCACAGCAGTTGTAAGCTACATTATGGAGACTGACAAAAGGACAGGATTTGTCCTAAATGCAAAATGTGCTTTTGTGTCACTCTGTTCTACACAATCACAATACGTATAATATTTACATGCGATGATTGTGAATTACCCATTAGAGCAGCTTGATGTTTTCACATTTCAGCTAAAAGCACAGAGGATTGACTTTCATTCATTAGCCTGACCTTTCTAAGGTGTTTTGACATACATCTGTTTCCTCTTTAGTAGGACAACCACTGATCACCAGTGTCATTATTTTTTTTTCACATATTTAAAAGCACCCCAAGTAGGGTTTTTTCTGCTTTTTGTATTTTTGTTTTCCATTAAACTCACCTGATTGCCTGCTCTTCCTGCTCTTCTGGGATGTGAAACTCAATTAACCCAACCTGAGACTTTCCTAAAATAACATAGAGATTCATTTTATAGGCTACAGTCAACAGAAGAACACAAATAAGTGAAAGTTATTCGTGCTCCTATGTTCAGTCTGTAAGCCTTTGGGAGTTTGTTGGTCCCACATGTCAGTGACCCGGTGTACGTGCACAAGTATGTCTACACATTCAGCACATGAAGTGCTCAGGATGGTGCGTGTTTTTGCACTCTCACATGTCCATTCGTGCTCTTAAATGCAACTTTCGTTCTTTATGGTTCTTCCTCACTTCTTGAACACAGACAAAGAACGCATTACTGGCTTTGACATCTGAAGAAACATTTCTGAGAATGTGCCTCGTGAATTAAACAAGAGGCAAATTTTTGAAATCTCTCAAATGAGCCTTCTGCATAAACACCCAAGTCTCCTTGATTACGCACCACAAATGCAGCCAACATCTCAGTCTATTGCATCTAATGGTACTTGTATCCAAAGAGCAACAGCACGATATTTACAAGCATGTAAAGAAAATGTGAAAGTGACTCTAAACTACATGATTTTTTTTTTTTTAAGTCACGTTAAATTTTGCAAACACTTATACTCTGCAAGGTTGCAGGTGGCCTAGAGTCTTTCTATGGCAGCCTATAGAGTAAAACTGGCAGTGTTAATTTAACAATGAGAGTGTTCATATGGTACCACACTGAATAGTGTGAAAACATAAAGACAGTCCCAGTGTTAAATTAACATCGTCAGCTTTCCTGTGTAGGGCAAAGGTAGGGCTCACACACTCAAGGTAATTTAGGTTGTCCAATCTACTTAATTAGCACATCTTTGAAATGTGGTACAAAAAACCAGCATGCGCAGATGAAACCAACACACGCACAGGGAAACATAATAAGAATTTGCCATTGTTTTAAAATATACAAACACATTAAAACATAACATATTCTGTGCTTGTAAATGACTGCAAGTGAGGAAGTGCCACCAATGTGAATTCTGCTTTCAAAAATCAGTTGATGCTCCTGTATTATTACATTACAGCACATTTCACTGGGACTGTAGATTTTAATAAACATTATACTGTATACTGTTTGTGGGTAATAGGAATACAGACATGTAGTCTTCAATTTGCTTCATATCCCCACAATGATGCCCTCGGTTTTATGGTGCATTGTTCCAATGATAAACTCTTTATGAAAACTGCTTGGCCAATATTAACAGCAAGGGTGCAGCCGGGATGTGAATCTGCAAAACTCCAGATTTTAAAACAGCATCCTTAAACACTTTTGCACCTACAGTGCTTGAACATCTTGCTGATATGGTGCTTTACTCCTTACGGTCCTGTGGGTAATATCTTTCTGGCTGTGCATCAAGGCCTGGCAAAGCTTTTCTTCAGCATTTCTGTATTCGACCACTGTATGTGTAAATTAAACTCTAAAAACACTGAAAAAGAAGAGAGCAAGCATTTGTCAGCTACCAGATGAAAGTTATATCTGAATGCACTCAGTGCACCATCCAGACACTATTAGCTTTCACAATGACAGATTATTCTTAAACATTTTCTACATGACTTTTTACATCTCTTAATGATATGTGTATTAATACTATTAAAAAATTGAACTCAACATTAGTGATTCACAATAACTGGAAACAAGATCTGGAGCCACCAAAATGTTCTGTTGCCCACTTGGCTGTATTTTAATGCTATGCATCCAGGGTAATTTGTTTAGCCCATCCCCCTGGGGGAGCAGTGGGCAGCCATTTTCAGCACCCCGGGAGCTAGTGTTTGAGAGTCTTGCTCAAGGACACACTTGGTAACTGGGCTGGGATATTAAGAGGGAGACTTCTGCAACCCAGCCTGATGCCGTACCCACTGAGCCACCAAGCCACTTACACTTGTACCATAATGCTCATTTACATCCATTCTCTATTTAAACTATTTTAGCATCACCTTGAGGTATTTCATTGTTAATGCTGATTACAGATTGGCCTCAAAAACCCCCTGTTTGGGTTAGTGCCTGTACCAACCTGTAATACCCTAACCCATGCCCTTCCTAAACTCTATATTTTTCCATTTTAGTTGCATTCTTGACTGCTTGCCCTGGATTTTTGATTCTGCTTGCCCTGGATTTTTGACTCTTCGCCTGTTCCGTTCACATTGTTTATTTGATTACAGACTTGGTTCACAGTAACCTTGGCAATAATCTCTGTGACTGGACTCAGTCAGTAGTGTTCTGAGTGTTTTGTTATTACACTTAAGAAGGCATCTTTGCTTAGTAGCTAATGGGAGTACCTTATCCTGGCAGGTCCTTAAAGTGAATAAGACTTGGATTTTAGCATTTTCATGTATAGTTTTAGATACATTATCATTGAGCTTCTCATAAAGAGCAAAACCAAGGACATTATATTTGCTAACTCAAAAAAAGTACAAGGATCTCCTGGACTTTTTACCTCTAAGTTAAACAGGGCAGGTGTCCAACAATGGACTGCTGTTCCTCAAGAATGCAATAAAGGAATTTGTAAAATCATTGATAAGCACAAAGAAAAGATGTTAGCCACTTATAAACACCTAAAAACTCTTTCCCTCAGTTGGCTTGGCCTCCATTGACCTCTTTTTAAACGATCAATTACAAGCAAAATCACCACTTAATATTGGTGTATGACTACCATCTTGCCAGATAATCATAATTAATATTGAACAAAGTACTTTAGCGAATTACTTGAATGTATTTAAAACATCTACAAGTTGGATACATGTATTTTGTACTCCTGTTATTTGTTCTGGTTCTAAATACTGTAAATGAGGCAAATTAAAGCCTAAATAGGAAAAAATAACTGCAAATAAATTGTCCAAACATATATTCTCACCTGCTCTAAAAATACTGCTAAATTACATGTACACAAAAATTATTCTTAAATTCAAGTGTTTTAAAAATTTAAAACACCTCCAGGCCTGAAGTTTGATTCCCGCTTTGGCTCTATGTGCGTGGAGTTTGCATGTTCTCCCTGTCCTTGGTGGGTTTTCTCCAGGTTCTCTGGTTTCCTCCCACAGTCCAAAGACATGCAGGCTAGGTTGCTTGGTGTGTCAAATTTGCCCATAGTGTGTGTGCCCTGTGGTGGGTTGGTGCCCTGCCCTGGGTGTCCCCTGCCCTGTGCCCTATGTGTTCTCGGATGGGCTCCAGGCTTCCCTGCAACCCTTACAAGGAATAAGTGGTATAGAAAATGAATGACTGACTAAATAATCTGTTGTGTGTTAAAGTATTTCTTCATGGTAGCCATCAAATTATGCAGGCTTTGATAATTTTATTATTAGTGCAGATTATACATTAAATATCTTTAAATCCCCCCTTTTAATGAAATATGATTTTCAGCAAGTAAATGTAAAGCTATCCCTGACAGAAAATGAAGAATTTTTTGGTAAGGAGGTTTCATGTTTACACATATAACTTTCACTGACTGTGGTTTCACCATAAATAATGCAAAGCAAAAAAAAGTTAAGATGGCTGATCATGAAATACATCATTAACCTACTGCTAAAGAATGGCAGAAAATGTGAATACTATTATTCAATGATAACATTAAAGATCATTATGCTAATGACAAATAAACTTTGGATCACATTTTGAAAATGAACTTTCCTCAGCATGTCTGTGTTTCACGGCATAAACAATTGCGTCTCAGCTCCTTGTGTCATGTAAAAATGAAGTTTTAAATTTTTCTCTCTGTGATGTGCCAGCACCCAGAGTGTACCCTGTGTTGTGCCTTGTGCTACCTCAAGTAGGTTCCAAGCCTAATATAATACAAATGAGTGAATGAATGTCTTCCTTTAAACTTTCACATTGTATTAAGTAGGTATATTTTAACAAACCTCTTGTTTATTTCTCCAGTTCTTCTTCATTAAGATTGTTCCTGGAGTAATAAAAATAACTTTCTATTCTGTAAAAATAAAAAGTGTGTTACTTTGAGCAAAGTTAGTCTAAGCAATAAATTCAGTCTTAGCACAAGGTGTATAAGAGAGTATGCAATTGACTTAAAGCCTTTATGAAATCATATCCTGCACATGACTGGGGCAGCTGAATTAAGATGCCAGCTATGGAACAGACCAAGATAAAAGCACTTGGAAACCAGATGAAGTATCGTGGGTTTTTCTGATTTTTATTTCAACTTATAAAGTCAACAACAAAGTGGGGTGGAATAGCTGCCCTGTACTATATAACTAAAACACAACCACTTGGACTTTTACTGACTAAACCAAAAAAAAAGTCATTCCTCCTTTCCTCAAATGCTTAACAACCTTGGCTGTCCTTATGTCTATGTCAGTCAACTTTCAGCTGCTCCCCATGAGGGCCACACCACAACAGATTGACCAGCAACTGGTTAACTATCCGCACATTGATCTGACACAGGTTTTATACCAGATGACCTTCCAGACAAAACCCTCTCATTTTTTGCAAGCTTGGAACCAACATTGGACACACACTGCATTGTGCAGCCACTGTGGTTGTGATTGAAACCCCTGGCGGTACAAAGCAAACATGCTAACAACTGAGCCACCATGCCACCTTTCCCTTATGCTGGTGCATATTGTAAATATTTAACCTTTTGCATACTTGCGTGGGTGACATGGTGGCGTGGTGGTTAGCACTGTCGCCTCGCACCTCCAGGCCTGGGGTTTGAGGATTCTCACCTTGGGTCTGTGTGCATGGAGTTTGCATGTTCTCCCTGTGCTTGGAGGTTTTTCTCTGGATTCTCTGGTTTCCTCCCACAGTCTAAAGATATGTGGGTTAAGTTGATTGGTGTCTCCAAATTGCCCTGTGGTGGGTGGGTGTCCCCTGCTCTTCACCCTATGTCTCCTGGGATGGGCTCCAGGCTTCCTGTGACCCTTAACAGGATGAACCTGTATAGAAGACGACTGAATGACTGACATATCGGCATGTCTTCAATTCCTCCTAATGGACACAAGGGACACTTTCCCTCATTGATTAATGTGCAGCACTTGCTTTTATATGTTGATCAGCCATAACATTTTGACCACTGACAGATGAAGTGAATAACATTAGTTACCTTGGTACAGTGGCACCTGGAGGTGGGTGGGATATATTAGGCTGCAAGTGAACAATTTGTCCCTGAAGGTGATGTGTTAGAAGCAGAAAAAATGAACAAGCATACGGATTTGACTGACTTTTTACAAGGGACAAATTGTGATGCCTAGATACCTGGGTCAGAGAAACTTAAAAACTGTTGCTCTTATGGGATGTTTCTGGTCTAAGGAAGGCAAATTGGTGAACCAGCGACAGGGCCCATTTAGTCAAATCCAATAAATGAGATACTGTAGCTCAAATTGCTGAATACATTAAAGGGATTCCAAAAGAATTTGTCAGAACACACAGTGCATCGCAGTTTTTTGCACGTTGGGCTGCTTACCCACAGACTGGTCAGAGTGCCCATAATGACCTTTGTCCACCACCAAAAGAGGCTACAATGGGCACATAAGATCAATTACCAAGGAAAGAGATGGCACCAGAATGCACTATGGGAAGAAGGAAAGCCAGCGGAAGCAGTGTGATGCTTTGAGCAATATTCTGCTGGGAAACCTTGTGTCCTGCCATTCATGTGGATGTTACTTTGATATGTACGACCTATCTAAACATTGTTTCTGACAAAATACACCCCGTCATGGAATTGGTATTCACTGATGGCAGTGGCCTCTTTCAGCAGTATGATACACCTTGTCACACTGCCAAAATGGTTCATATATTGTCTGAGAAAAAAACTATGGGTTTGAGGTGTTAACTTTGCCTCCAAATTCTCCAGATCTCAATGCATTTGAGCATCTGTGGTATGTGCTGGAAAAACAAATGTGATCCATAGACTTCCCAACTCAAAACTTACAGGACTTAAAGGATCTGCTACTGATACCATGGTGCCACATACGACAGCATACCTTCAGAGCTGGAGTTCATGTCTTAATGGATCGGGGCTGTTTTGGTGGCAGAATGGGGACCTACTCTATATTAGGAGTTAGGTCATAATTTTATGGTGGACCGGTGTTTAGTAATGTTATAGTGGCAACTGAAAATAATTTATTTTGAGAAAGTATTTAGTGGTACACTACAAAAGGCAAGATTTTCTTCCATGCTATTGTGTTTCCTTGAAAAGCTGATGAAGCATTTTAGAAGCAGCATGATCAATCGGTCTAGAGCATCCCTTTTCACAACTGGCATCAAGTCAATTTGAAAATAAAGACTGGGGGTTTGCAGGGTGATTATACCAAACCTAGTCAATAGAAAAGCTTTGCAATTACTATACTTTTGTCTTCAGCACTAGGCTTTCAAATACCCTACCAATGAATCCGATTTTAAGCCACTGGAGTGAAGAAATAGAACTGTTTGAAAAAATTAATTAGCAGCCTTTATCGCGACCGCAATTAGTTTTTGGAGTTTGAAGAAGAACTCATTTATCAACTTTTCTTTCTTGTGTTTTTTTTTTCTCTCACATCCTTTGTTGTTTTGGGGCAACCCAATGGGATTCTGTTGGGAAACTGCAAGAGCTGGCTGGCCTTCAAAGGCAAACGATTAAAACCAGAGTAGTGAGTAGGCTTGCCTGGGTGGGGTTATTGTCTCAGGAACTCCCCTGCAAACCATGGGAGTGAGGCAGGTCTGCCTGCATGGTGGAAAACAGGTGGAGCTTGTCACATCATTATTGAGACAAGTAAAGGCAAAGCTAGGATAAAGATGGACGTATCATATTGTTTTTTTTTTTTACTGTAGGTTTCTTTTAATAGCTGAGGAGACAATCAGGAGCTGAGAAAAAAGGCAGTGAATTGCAGAGTAAATGAACCAGTGCCAATGGAGTCTTTCAGTAACGTAGACATTCTTTTCATGAGAGAGAGAGAGAGAGAGACAGAGACAGAGCATTTGAGGATAAGAAAGCATTCCCTCTTGGACGTGAGCCCCATTTTTGTCTCGACCTGCCTGTCCCCAGTGGGGTTCAACATTATTGGGCTTGATTGAAGAAGACCTAAATCTTACTCGTAAAACGCGATGACATGACACATGACACTGTCGTTACGGGATTCCTTTTGTATTTAAGCTTTGTAGGCTCCATATCTTTGTTGCCCAGGGATATGAACCCCAGGGCCAAGAGAAAAGGTGAATTCATCATAAGTTGCTCATATCACATTCCACACAAACACTGTTGAAGCTAAAATTCATCTGACAGCTTTTCTAACAGTGTTTTGCAAAAATGATACAAACTGTTCATGTCACTTTCTTAGAAACGTTATGTTTATCATTTCTCATACCATAAATGTGTTTTGCATTTTCATCGTCTCTGTTGTATTACCTAGTGTTCTTTTTATTGCCTCCATTTCAATTTGAATGTGAACTCCTCAACTTGTTGTTTTACCATGTTTTTACTCAGTCCACTTTAAGTATGATAGGATCATTTTGTTGTGTGTTTTCCAGAGGTAAAATGTACTTCCCATAATGGAGACACACACTGAACAGAAAGCATACACTTAACCTTTGTTGCTTCCCATTAGCTTGAGCTGTTCTAAGCGGCTAATTACTCAGATTTCCTGTGATAAGCAGAGTAAGTAAGCAAATCTCTTAATATGCTACATTTGAGGCGACCTGTTTGCCATTTGAAAGCATTTGTAAAATAGGAAGCAAGAAGGCAGATGCATTCTGTGAGTGAATTACTCATCAAAAGGTGTACAGGGTAATTACTCACATTATCAGCTTCCTGACCCTGAGGTGGGCGCTGTGTTTAGCACCATCTATCAGACATGTATCAAATGAAAACCCGGAAACTACCTTGTTGTCTGTATACAAATCCTTAATCCCTGGCTAACCTTTTGAAGGCAATCTTTATCAGCTCTGTGATTGCTCTAGATATTCTAAATAATCAAAAAAAGCCAAATCAACCAAAAAAGATGGTCCATTTACCCTCCAGACTAACCAGCCAAAATTAACTTCTCAAGTGTCACAAAATCATACAATATCGAATGAACATTTTAAGAAGAAAAAATTTGGCCATGTTGTTTCTGTCAGAGGAGATCATCCAATATAAATATATGTTGATGACCTTCTATGATAAAAATATCACACAGTTCCTGCCAAGCAAAAAGATCTCAAGCATGCTAATTTATGGTTCTTGCGTCTGGGCCTTAAAAAAAAACGTTCACAAATGCTGCATAATGATTTTCAGGGGTGTAACCATTTAGATGTCCTGTTTTACATCACACAACGTGTACTTTTAAAATATTGAAAATTTAAAAAATGTTTTCTTGCTAAGCATTCACTTATAATTGATGTAGCTGTTTTTTATTATATTATATTTACCTCCCCTCACATACGTAGATGTCCCAAGTTTTACAATAAGAACCTTGATATTTGAAGTACCCTTACTTGCACACAAGGTTGTCTGGGATAGACTCTATGCCACCCACAACCCTACAGAGGATAAGCGGTTATTGAATGAGATTTGGATCTGTGAACGATGCACAAGTTAATGTTTAATTTTAAAGTGTACTTTGCTGAATTTCCTGAAGCTTAATTTATTTTATACATGTAATATTTTAACATTTTTTTATTGCCAGTTCATGTGAACTGCCCATTCTTCGCATGTATTCTTGAATGCAAAACCTCACGCATTTGTGTCTTTCATAGTTCAACACTGTAATTCCAAATGTGTCTGCACACATAATTTTTTTTAATTGAAATATGGTTTGCAAATCATTCTCCTTAATCAGGGTTATGGGAGTCCAGTAGTTCTTATAAGCAGCATGATGCACTGGACTGGATCCTTGTTGAGCAGGATACACAAGCCCAAAACAGGGCTGTAAAAGCCCATTCACATTTGTCTGTCTCTCGAAACATACCCAGTCAATGAAGTTCAGACTGTATGAAATGTTGGAAAGTGTGTTGCTTCAGCCTTATATCACACCTTGCTCCAGAAAGTGTGAGCAGAGTGCACTTATTTTAAGCAGCAAATGACAGGTGCACCATCTTAACTGATTCCCTACTGCAAATCAGTTTCAAATTCTAGCTATGTGACTATCATAGTAACAAACCATCAACATGTTTTCATTTGACAAAAGGGGTGTTTCAAACGCCTACTCTGAAATGAAGATATGTCCTTTGTGCACTTTTTCAGAAGACTACTTTTCTTTCCTGTT